>WSTP01000159.1:5598-17193 GCA_019627735.1 Serendipita sp. 400
GAAGCCCTCTACGTATATCCCTGTGACCTTGTTCTCCACGTACGATATGTTACTAATCGAGTCGTCGGAAATATGGACTGTAGGGTATCGGTTTGCGACTTCGCGTACTCTCTCCAGCAAGTAGTTCCTCACGACCTCGTTGGCTCTGGAGTTATATGGATGAGGCACCTGGGTTATCTACATAGTCCCGGATTGTCAGAGTAGGTTTGGGTGAGGACAGCATTTGGGGGTTACCCACGGTCTCGAGGTCTGACCATGCAGCATCGAGGTCTATTCCTTGTTTGAGAGCATCTTTTTGGCTTGGGGAAGCTGGAAGCACCTCGTGTATACGAACAAGAAGGAGGAAAACGAGAATATATGTGATCACGCTAACTTTGGTGACCCATGAAGAGGTTAAAGGAAAGAGTTGCAGCTTCATTGTCGTCCTGAAATAGTGTAAATATCAAGTTTGGAGTTAAAAGGAGTCTTTGTGACCCATAGAGAAGTGGTAGCTGGGTCGAAGTTGTGCAGATCAGCCAACGTATGGCTGGTCGCTTGTCAGTTGTTAGCTGCCTCGACCGACATTCTCAACCAACCATGGCAGACATAGCGGAATTCGAGAAAATTGTTCGCAAAGAGGTGAAAAGGAGGGTTTCAAAGGATGAGCAAGCGTAAGCGAGGGCAGTTTCGGCTGGGACGATGACCTGAATCTAGTTTTTGTCTGTGGTGTCGTATGAAAGGCCTTCCTGGTCAGATATCAAGCGTCTTATCAAGGAAAAAGGTCTATTCAATGATGATAGAATTCAAGATCCTGCTTTCAAAGCACGGTTGAAGGATACTGCGACGAAAATTGCGACCCAGGTAAGGCCTTCTCCCCATATGATTTGAAATCCAGACATTCTAATTAATAACGGGAAAAGATCATAGAAGGGGATAGAGAGGATGAGGAACTTGTCCTCGGTCCTAAAGGGAGGCACGTCCAAAGTCCAAAGGGCAAGCGAAAGACTCAAGACGATAGCGAGGAGGAGAGGCCAAAGAAAAGAGTAAAGAAAGCCCCCAAGGTATCCAAGGAAAGTGAAAAACGTTCTGAGGAGGATCCCGATCCTCGACCCACGAAACGTGCGAAACAACCACCGACCAAAGGCGTCAAACCAATGGCAGCGAAAGGAAAGTCACATGTGGTACAAGAAAGTGATGAAGAGGACGTACCAGTCAAAGCTCGGCCCATAAAGAAGGTTCATAGGCGAGAAGAGTCTTCTGTTGCTGGTAGTGAGGTGGACACCACGGGAAAACCGCCCAATTCGCCAGAGGTAACATTGAATTCATAAGGCTCATAATACTTCGTGTTAATGAGTTCCTTTTTTCCAGCTTCCTGATTCCAGCCCAAAAGAGCCCAAGAGTCGCCTCACGGCGGCTGACGTCGCACAGGTTCGACCCATTTCCTATTGATTTTACAAACTATGCTAACACTTTAATTAGCTTAGTGACTCAGATTTGTCTGTTCTCGAAGACGACAGCCCCGTAAAAGCTCGAAAGCCAAAGGAGAATAGAAGACCGGTCAGCAAAAGAGCAGGATCTATCATATGCCTATATTAACTCCTACCTGGTAGAGTGTATCCAAGGAAAAAAGCAAGCAGACCAAAAAGGGGGGAAAGGGAAAGGGAAAAGCTGAAACTGATGCCAACGTAAATAGCCAACATGTCATAATGGCCATCTGATCAAATATTTGGCACAGGTGGATATCAACGAGGATCAAATAAAGAAACTAAAGGCTCTCGTAGCGGCTTGCGGCGTGCGGAAGAAATGGTACGTGAACTTCTGTGAGGGGTCGAAGGTGACGGTGGCTGAGATTGATAACTAGGGCAAAAGAGTTTGAAGGAATGGAGGATAAGCCCAAACAACAACTATCCCGATTAAAAGAAATCCTCGCCGAGCTGGGTATGACGGGTCGAATGAGTCTGGAGAAGGCCAAGTCGATCAGAGCCAAACGAGAACTCGCAGCTGAACTTGGTAAGGATCACCATCCTATTACCGAAGCTCCCCTAATAGCTCCAAAGAGGACGTGGTTCAATTTGAGGCTCGAAGAGGTCTCCAAAAGGACAGCAAACAGACGAAGAGTCGCGAGAAACGTTCCGGGAAGGTACCCATAGATGTTCCGGGTGATGATGACGATGATAACGACGACGGTGATGATGAGAGTGAAGTGGATAGAACAAATCCACCTGCACGCAGGAAGGTATGGTAATCATGTTTAATATTGCATCCGATTCGTTGATTGGTCCCTCAGAATATCTTGGCCTTCCTGGACGACCAGAGCGAAGAGGAATAAAGTTTGGGATATATTATCCTCAAGGTGGACTTATTTCACAATCTATCCAGGCATTTAAGTAAATAACTGTATTGAACACTGGTTATTGGCACAGGCAATGGCATATAAAAAGTTCCTCTTTATGGCTCTTTGCGTTACGTTCAAGTAGATTTGGAGACTTTCCCTGTGGACTTTGGAGCCTTCAAAATAGGAATTGGCGTGTCAAACTCCCAGTCGCGACGCAAACGGTTATAAAGGAGTTTGCAAGTGGAGAGAGCTCCTTTCTCTTGAATGATGACAATGGAGGTAGTGAAGCCGGCCACTGCGTGTGGCCGCGTAACCGTATGAAATTCGATGCGAAAGCGAACGGGCTTCACAGGTGCCATTACCCCTGCTGGATCTGGGAATACCGTTAAATCACCGCCTCCACTGAACGTTCGCAAGCCTTTACCATTCGCACCATTAAATATACAGGTGAGCGTGCCTGTACCTTCAACGTTAACTGTGACCCCCAATGCTAGCAGCAGCTTCGTGCATTCATTGCGGGTCGCGCTGCCATCGTAGACCGACAATAAATTGAACGTTGCGGGTTTGAATTTGAAGAGATTACCGAACCAAGTCGTTTTCTCCGTGGAGGATGATGCAGAAGAGGCATAGCCAGAGGAATTATCAGATGATTGAGATGCGCCTGTATCTTAAAGGTTAATAAACATCCCAGATGTCCTTGGAAACATACCCATCGGAATGGAAGCCCTCATGGGCACTGATGCCTCACCAGGGAGCACAATCTTTACGTGGCGATCACCAAGAGTATGCCTTCTCTCCAATCGCCCCCCATTAGAGTTACTAAAGGTGCTTTGACTAACGGTGCCAGCTCGACGACGGCTCGAGATAGTACCTTGATGGGAGTTCTCCTTGTCAGACGTAGACCCTGAGCTTCGGTCCAATTTAGAGGAAATAGGTAAATTGCTTGGTTTAGGTATCCTGCCAATGGACACTGGTGGACCCCCTTGGGTAGACTGTCGGGATAATAATGGTGGCGCCGGAAGCGGATGATCCCGCACACTTGTAAATGGAGCCCGTTGTCCTTGAATGATCTGACGGTGAGCCTGAGTGGAGATACCAAGTCCGAATGTTTGTCCATTTGGAGAAGACTGTTTACTACTCCCTGAACTTGTGGTAGGGGTTCCAACGGCTACAACACTGAAGGGAGATGTACCACCCGCCATACTGTTATCATCTTCCGCATCTGCAAAACGGCTCTCGTCGTCGTCATGGACATTCTTTTTCTGAACCGCAGGACCTTTTGTGTCTTGTGGACGTGATGTGGGTTGAGGCACGAATGAATGAGTAAAATTGATCTGATCTATTACTTGAGAGAGACATTTTTCCATACTCTCTGTACCGAGTCCTATGACTGGAATAGATGGTAGTTTCGGACTTTCTTGGGGTATTTTGGGTGTCACTGGCTGATATCCTTGGTCGGAACTTACTAATCTGATTGATTGTAGATCAGAATTAGTTGGCCCTTCGGTAGATTGGGGTTGAGAAGCGGCAACTGGAATTGACAGTGGCGGTCCTTTAGTTTGTGTCCGCGGTCCCGTAGGATGATTCGTTCGAGTGGAAACAGTACTGGCTCGTGACCGCACATCGTGCAATACGGGCTGAGCCGGGACAGCAGACGTAGGCAAAGAGGAGGAGGGTCCTTGCACGGGCTCTGCTGGGAGTGGCTTTGTCCGAGCGCGACTAGCAGACTGCGTATGATCATCGTCGCCATCATAATCTTCCAGTCTCCTTGCACGATATTGCAGTAGCCAATGGTATACAGTCTTTTCCCAATTCTGTCTAGATTCATTAGTTGTAGTTACGCTCAATATTTCGGTGATGAAACCTACTCGTCATTCAAAAGAGCATCGATAACCTGGCTGTCAGATGAACCGTGCCACAGAGTGCGAAGATTAGCCAGAATGTCTGGATCAATTTCACTTCTGGATGTCACGGGCCGTAGAAGGGTATCCAAAGTTGGCGGAGGGACGATCGAGCCTTTAACAGGTCGTGGCGGTAGGGAGTTAAACCATGGGTGAGTCATTATCTGCTTAATGGTGATTCGTTTCTCCACGTCTTTTTCAAGCATGCGCCGAAGGAGGTCTTGAGCAGCCACTGGGATATCGGCAGGCATGACGAATCTACCATGCTTGACCTTCTCTAGAAGGAGGCGAATATTTTCGTCATCGAAAGGCAGCCTCCCAACCAGGAGCGCATACAGAATGACGCCGCAGGACCAGACGTCCGAGATATGTCCCTTATACGTTTTGCCTTCTACTACCTCTGGACTGGCATAGTGAGGAGAGCCGCAAGAGGTGACGAGCATACCAGCACCCCCTTCCCACGCTGCCATTCCAAAGTCGGCGACCTTGATGTTGTTCTCCCGATCCAGGAGCAGGTTTTCCGGCTTGAGGTCTCTGTGTGCAATATTGAAGCTGTGACAATAGTCGACCGCTGAGATAATCTGTTGAAAGTATTGCAATGCTTCCTGCGCCGAAAGACGGCCTCTCGCCACCAAGTAGTCAAACAGCTCGCCGTTTGGTACGTATTCTAGAATAAGGTACCTACAGACTGAGATTCAAGTATTTAATTTCTTCATCGAGGACTTACAGATCATTGGAGGTCTCCCAGACATCGTATAAACTCAACACATTAGGATGGTCGATGAGCTTCATGAGCACGATTTCTCGTTCAATGCTCAGGAGGATCTTGTCAGCATGATCGCTTATGCCAGTCATCGACATTCGCGAAGTGACAAGAGCTTCTTTAGAGACAATTTTGACTGCAGCAAATTCTCCTGTCTTGAGGTGACGGGCAAGCTTGACGCGTCCTATTTTGGTTTGATGTCCTGAGCCCTCGCGAGTACTACGAGGCGACAAAACACATACCTGAGCTTCCCTTACCAATAGTCTTGCCTAGTTTCCAAGAGCCAATGATCTTTGGGTCTGCTTTTCGTGTGGAAGGTTTGGGGAGCAGAGGAGCATTCTTGTTGTCGGACATGTGTCGATAGTGAGTGTTGGGTATTATCTATAATAGCTATAAGATGAGAAATATAAGGCTATAGCGTAAGAAAGAACGAGGGTGAAGAAGTCGGGAGCAACTTGTAATAGTAGTAGTAATCAGTTGGACCAGAGGTCTCAAGCGAGTCCATAATCTTGTGAAGTAGCAGGAAGATATCCAAGATTTCATACTTAATCAACATTCGGGAGGAAATGAGGAAACTGGGAGAAAAAACCAGACACGGCCTGCGGATAAAATTGCACGAAGAATGAGATTGAGGACGTAATTCTAAAAACAAGAGGGGAAGGAAGATGCAGTGATACCAAGCCAAAGATCTAGTATCCATTGTATCATTTTAGAGTGTCCGACGCATCCGCACCAGACAGTTGATTCTCTTTTCTTGTCCTAGAAGGGTTGACGGATGTTGTAGGCGAGACACTGGCAGACGTGTTCCCATCTGCGTGGTCTGGAGGAACGGTTTTCTCAGGAGAGGTGGGTGCAAGACCGCTGGCAGCAGCAGCAGCGCGCTCTCTTGCTCGTCGCCGTCGAGATAGGATGCGTTTTCGGTTTCTGACTCCCTTTCTGAAGCCACTTTCGTCGTTATAGAATAAGTTATACTCGCATTTAGCGCAGATCCATTCATCCAGAGGAGAAACGAGATTGGTGGAAGGAATTGTACTTGGAATTGGACCTCCTTTGCGACGCTTTGGAGGTATTTGAGCTGATAGAAAACGTAAAGGAGGTGGACTAAGGAAGTTTGCTGCTGCAATGGAGGCTTGAGTGATCGGAATCGTCTGCTGGGGAAGACGAGAAGGAATATAGTTGCGAAGGTGGTGAGGATTGGAAGCGTTTGCAAGTGCAGAGCGCTTCTTCTTCTTCTGTCTACCCTTCCCCAATTGAGTATGATCCCCAGACAGAGAGTCGTTATCCAAGCGAGGTGGCGCAGGGAAATTCATCTGAGCAGCGGTAGCCGTTCTTTTCCTACTTTTGGGGGGAGGTTCTAACGAAGCCGCCATCTTGGCTGCTGCTTGCATGGCCCGGGTGGTTTGGCGTGTGAGCTCCTCTTCAAAACGTGCTCGCAGTCGAGCGGCCTCTTTCTTCGTTGCGATTAACCTCTCAGATGCTTTGATGCAAAAAGGTCAGGTTGAATAGTCATGCAGCATAATATCTTCCAACTTACAATTGCAAGGATGGGCAAATGTAAACTCGCCAGAGGGTGCCAGGGCTGAAGGATTCATGAATCGGACCAGAGAATCGGACCCTGACTGGTATCGTTCCGGGTGAAATCCTCTTATTCCATGGAAGTAAATGTTGGGTCGTATATCGAATAAGAGATCCAATTGTGGGTATCTGGCGGATAATGCCAACTCCATAGCTAGAGAGTCACCTTCAGGGAATTGCTCTAACACTGCAGAAAACTGCTTCCTCCTCGTGCCAATCAGTGACTTGCGTAGCGATCCAGCGCGAGCAATGCGCGATTGTCTCTCAGGTCTCGGGGCGTTCTCTGGTAAAGTTGGATAGGATCCTACATTAGAAGGATCCGGATGTTGAGTTCCATCGGATACAAATTTATGGGGTGCCAATTGTAACGTCCCCTCTACAGCAATGCCTGACGGATGATGGTCCGGAAGACCCAAATCTGCACCAGATGCAACGCTGGTCATCAACGGAGATAAACGATGAACTCCAGGGACCTTTCGCTTTTTCGTATTCACTGGGAGTTGTAAATGATCGACATAATCGCTCTCCAATTGGTCATCGCGCACTGGGCTGGCCGGGACGGCTGGAGGTGCAACCGGATCAGAGTACAATCCAGTAAAGTGCGCCATCAGTCGTGGGTCTGGGTTCTCGGTGGCTAAGATATCCCGGATGGCCTGCTGCGTGTTGAGCTGAGAGAAATATGGTCGAGTATGAAGGTCAGCGAGCGCAGCCAATGCTTGAGGATCTTGAAAGCTAAATGATTTGACCTCTGGAGCATGGTAGGACCCACGAGGAGCGTTGAGGGCCGCCATTCGCCGTCTCTTTGGTAGCGGCTTCACTCTCCTGAAGGCAAGAGACTCATTCTCCAATCCTGATTGCGGTGAATTCAGGATTGCAGCCATTTTTCAGGCCGGAAAGGGTGAAGCTGACGTGGTCGTGGTTCAAGGCGTTTACTTAGGGCTTCTAAAGAACGGGCCGCCAAACAAAATAAGGTAAGAAAAAACTAGATTAAATTCCAGTGGATGATAGGGTAAGTGGCTAGCGTACAAGACAAGTCACGATGCTCTATGCTATTGTCTCAAATGCTCGAATCTGGATGGAGACTGGTCCCTGCGGGAATCATGATGAAAATGCTTTGGGCGTGGCCGACGCGTCTACTAGTGATAATGATGTGATGGTTGGGTGCAAATGCAAAGAACAGCAGAACATAGACGAAATAATAATGGTAGGCCACGAACAGTTGTGTCACAATGTGGGGTAGACGAATGCCGCAGAACCAATGAGTTGAGGAAACTTGACAAGCGAATTTTACTGGAGACTTGACAGAGCAGCGTAATGTAGATGAATGCGAGCCTGGACATGGTTGAAAGTTGAGGGGTTGAAGTCGAGTGACCGCATAGGTAGACATAAAAGGCAGTCGATTGGTGACGCCTTGAGGGGATTGGAACAAATAGGATAAAAGGCATATGGTGCGTTGATCATAGAATCATCGTCCGTTGTCGTATATAGGGAGGGCCGTAATGGTCGAACGTCGGCGAGTATGTTTACCACCAGCCATTGCCTCCGCCTCCACCACCACTATACCCACCACCACTGAAGCCATTACTTCCTCCATAACCACCGCCAGATGATCCTCCGCGGCCACCACCACCGCCGCCTCCTTGAACACGGTAGTCACGATTACTACCGCGGGGGGTTCCTCTTCCGCCGCCACCACCACCGCGTCCACCTCGTCCACGTCCATAACTGCTGCCACTGCTTCCGTAGGTGCTCTCGTTCTGCACAGTCTCGAGCCAACCGGGAATCTCTTGGTTGGCTTCACGGAGAAGCTCGACGAGCTCACGAACAATGTTCTTGTTGCCGCGATTGAAGAATGCAGTAGAAATGCCAGTGTTACCGGCACGGCCAGTACGACCGATACGGTGGACGTAATCATCGATGTCAGAGGGGAGGTCGTAATTGATAACGTGCGTGACATTGGGAATATCGAGCCCACGAGCCGCCACGGCAGTCGCGACCAAAATAGGCGTCCTTCCCGAGCGGAACGTGGCGAGGGCGTGTTCACGTTCTCTTTGGGTTCGATCGCCATGGATCGAGGTGGCTGGATAGCGATGGGACATAAGGAAGTCGGAGAGCATATCGGCCATGCGCTTGGTCTCCACAAAGATGAGAGTGAGACCAGTTTGCTCCTCGGCGTTCAAAATGTCCAAAAGGACGGATCTCTTATCTGCGTCCTCGACATATTCAATCTTTTGGGTGATGTTCTCCGATGTCGAACCAACTCGGCCAACGGATAAGAAGATATACTCCTTCAGGAAATCGCGAGCGAGAATTTGGATGTCGCGAGGGAAGGTTGCGGAGAACATGAGTGTTTGCCGCTCCCGAATACCGGGCATATCTTCTCCTTGGACAATACGTCGAATTTGGGGTTCGAAACCCATGTCCAACATCCTGTCAGCTTCATCAAGGACGAGGTACTTGATATTAGCAAGGGAAATTCGGCCCCTCTCGATCAAATCGACGAGACGACCGGGAGTGGCGCTCAGAAGATCACAACCACGTTCGATCTGGCGGAGCTGTTGATTGATATCTGCACCCCCGTAAACGACGGCAGGGCGAACCCAGGAGCGGTAGGCGAATTTGCGAGCCTCATCGTGAATCTGACTGACGAGCTCACGGGTGGGTGCCAAGATCAGTGTCGTTGGATATGCTTTGCGGCCATAGCTAAAGCTATCCTCCGGTGGTGGCCGGGGCCCATTGGTGAATGAGGCTGATAGGATCGGGAAAAGGAATCCTCCCGTCTTTCCGGAGCCAGTCTAGAAGGGGTCATGATGTTAGCGATTCTGGGCTCATTAATATATGTAGATCGGTTCCAACCTGAGCACATGCAAGCAAATCACGACCGCCTGCAATAATGGGAATAGAATACTTTTGAACGGGTGTAGGTGTAGTATAGCGAGCGTAGTTGATATTTTCCAAAAGAACGGGATCAAGAGGTGGGCAGGTAAAGGCGGTGACAGGGTCGGGCACACCAGCTCCGGTTGCCTCCACTGGAATATCTTCGTATTTCTCAAAGTTGATTCCAGTGTGCTGCTTGAGCGGATCGTCAGGCTCGCCGTAGAGCTCTTTTTCGAGTCGGTGGTTACGCTGACCGACGATGTGCTTGCCGTCTCGCCAAGCGCCCTCTAGTCGTTCCGCAGGACGCGATGGCTTGTCCCATCCACTATTATTATTAGAGCCTCGGTTCGACCAGTCGGAACCTCGACTGTAGCTTTGGTCTGAGCCAGCGACGCTGCCTCCACGACCGTTAGAATAATTACCACGATTATTACTGAAAGGACTGCCAGGCCCAAACCCGTTCCGTCCAGGCGGAGCAGGGCGTGATTCTGGAGCGCTAGAGTGTCTGAAAGAGATGTAGAAAATCAGCACGAATGCTCAGTGAGTGAGGAGAGCTGGCTGGGCCCGCTCTAGTAGAGTTGACTTACCCGTTTGTCACAGGCGGGGCTGCTGCTGGTTGCTGCTGCTGCTGTTGGCGCTGGGCACTCCTGAGATGCGGAGGAACGTATGTAGCCTTTGGTGCTCCAGTGAGGCTCATAGAACCTGGGCTCGCTGTCAGCAGCAGTCCGACCGGTTTGCCAGCCATCGTGTACGCACCAAGTTTTGATTCCAAAGAAGTTTCATTTGCCAATCCAGTGGTCATAGTCTTATTAGAAGATTTTGGATTTTGAATGAAGTTTTCAAGCGACGTTGAGGAAACAAGAGGTCGGGGGGTGTTTTTTTTTTCAAAGTAGGTGGATATGGTTAGGTGCAAAAACCGGCTCCATTCAACAGCCACATTTGGCACTTATGGCACCGTCTTCGCTTACGCCTAAAAATCTGCTTCAAATTGCCAAAGCCGTTTAGAAAGCTATCCGCGTATCTACAGATTATTCTCGAGGTCTACTTTCCTCCAAGGCTTTCGGACCTTCCGTCTTCTCGTCAAAATGAAATA
This sequence comes from Serendipita sp. 400, assembly GCA_019627735.1. Taxonomy (NCBI): domain Eukaryota; kingdom Fungi; phylum Basidiomycota; class Agaricomycetes; order Sebacinales; family Serendipitaceae; genus Serendipita; species Serendipita sp. 400. The sequence goes on from WSTP01000159.1 coordinate 16,122, forward strand.
TTGGGAGATCGAGGAGCACCCATCGCTTGATAAACAAGGGTAGAGGCCGGTATATAGCAGGAGGGATAGGTATTAAGATGGATGTCGACCGCAGATACTCCTTATATGCAGGCCAGCCACTTAACTCGTCCCCAGACGCCCCCTCCTTGTGGGAGAGGACGTAGATACGCTTCGCTTGGGGTTTCTCTGCAGTAGGGATCCCACTTCCGAAGATTAGAATACTATGCAATGGTTAGCTAAGGTATCGATTGCCAAAAAAGTATTCTTACACCATTGTAAGAAGTGGCGAGACTATGGCTGCATATTGTGCCTTTTGAGCACCAGAACTTACGCCGTGTTTCAGAGTTGGAGATAGAGAAAGTGTCCAAATTCCCCACCAGCACATGATTCTGAATAGTGACTCCGTCAGGAAAAGAATCGACGATAAGTACTGAAACACCCACTCTCCAAAGTATGGAGGATGCCGAGACCACCTCCAAGACCCCTTCTGCATAACCTGCCATTTGGGAGGCTTGTTCGACTTCCAACGAAACTGAGAAAAGGTCAGTCCTGAAGGGCTTGAGGAAATGGAACTGAGACTGACTTTCGCAATGTCTGCCTCGCTTTCAATTAACCATCCAGTAACCCAAATGATGATCCCGATGATATCAGCTGGGGTTCCAAAGTCGGGAACCGGGCCAGCTGTGACCGCAGGCGAGTTGAGAATGACTACTGGTAGTGAGACGACCCAGACCTAGACATGAACTCTTAAGCAAGATGTAGAAAGTTAGCGGACATAAAGCGTACCCAGACGATCTGTCCGACCCAGAATCCGAGGAATGACAGGAAATGGGATCGTATGTCGTCAAAACGAGTATCGCTGCCCATTTTAAGCACCCTGAAAAGCAGAAAGCCTGGTTCGAAGTGCTCGTTAATTGACTAAGCAGTAGAGAACCACAAGTATAACGCACCTGCTATTCTGACTGCCCAGATGAGGACAAGAACGGTGGTTACAATGTTTCGAGCATGCTTGGTTTCGCTAAGGAGGAAAGAAAGGAGGGCTGCATGTATGAGATAATGAGCAAGAGTGAGA
>WSTP01000016.1:0-74477 GCA_019627735.1 Serendipita sp. 400
TGGATATTAAGAAATGCTTGACGCATCAAAACGCCAACATATTGTAAGGTTTGAGTTCGTTCCAAATCCTCCGCTATGCAGGTAGATCCATAGTCAAGGTCCCATCTTAGATAGGTATTATCGTGAGGTACGCACAAGTTGCCCACGGCCCGAGTGGGAAGAAAAAGTGTCCTCCAACAGCAGTCTCGGGGTCAAGGAGCGAGTAATTCCACAGACCACGTTCAAGGACATGTTTCGAGCCTTCGATATTTGAGCCTGCAACGTTGCACCCCTGGCATGCCTCTTTGGGAATCATAAGTAGCCAAGCCGAATGCAAGATCGGTACACACCCCAGATAACTCGCGACAACCATGCCCCGTCCTCGCTCACACCGCTGACATCTTGATCCCCTGGTACTTTGGCAAGTGGATAGATAGTGTTCAGGTCCTTATATAATCGCAGGTCGCCGTCGATGACAATAAGAATACCACCGGGTTTGACGCAAGTTTGCATTTCTTCAAGAGTCTTTCGCAGGTCCTTGATACCTCCCATAACACACCGCATATGAACAAGGTCAAAAGAATCTTGAAAGTGAGTGAGCCCAAGGTTGACATCGTCAATCTCAAACGACAGATTTGGAGGGAAAGTGGAAGAATCCATAGGCGTAGGGGCTACATCGACGCCTACGACGGTGCAGTGAGGAAAACGAGTAGCCATTTCTATGGCCCTAGACACTTCGTCAGAGGGGTGTAGGTGCGTTGGGCAGGAGGTCGCTTACCATGAGCCTGTACCACATCCTGTGAAGGAAGGAAAGAACGAGACTCTTAGTCCCAGTATGAGGCTATATGTAAATTTTTGAGACATACCGATGTCTAATATTCGTTTCTCGACTCCATCTGCAGGACTAAGGATAGCTTCGACGTCTTCCTGGCATGGGTAGAGCCCGCCCATGGCGATGGTAATAGCCGAGTGCTGCTTATCTCTGTCATATTATGAGCACGTGAAGAGTAATCAGTGGTAGCACTGACAAGCGATTCCACTCCTCTTCATCTGGGCATCAACCGTCAGCAAAGATCGAGCGGGGCTGGGTAATCTTACCTGAGGGTAACAAGTAGGCATCATTGAGCCGATTGAAGATCCTTGGATAAGTCATGAGCAACGACATGCTTCCAGGACGTCAAAGTGGAGCAGTCTCTTACCGTCCATGCATCTCTTTCACGAACTCGCGAACATCGCGGGTACTATTGTATGAGTAAACGCTTGCCATGTCGTCGTTATCTCTTCGTGATACTCTCCCGTGAGGATTTTGGCTGTCGCGGGCACTCTCCGTGTAAGCTGTAGTATGGGCGTAGCCAAATCGTAAACTGGATCCCCCGATAGTTGAAGTAGCAAGTGCTGGTTGGTCATATCGAGCCCCTATTGTCGAGCCTTTTCGAGTGAGGGGATCAGGATGTGGAGCATGCAGGCCCAAACTCGGCAAATTCGGGTCCCCTGAACTAGCCTGGTTTGCGCTAGCCGGTCGGTACGCATCACGGGTATTGTCTTGGGATCGGCTTGACTCTTCTTCCTCGGCACGTTGAGAATGCCGTGGACGAGTGCTCATGGAGTAAAAAATACCTGCAATCCAAGGCCTTGCATGAGTGACCACATGCTGCGATGTATAATCCAAAATCACCTTAGTCACCGACCGCTTTTGTCCACTCTGACAATACGCGTTCTCTAAGTTGCACTTTGCGAGGTCGTCAGTACACCCAACGAGCGGGCGAAGGAGAGATGTAGCCGTAGGTTGAACCCATCTTCGTGGTTTTTATACGGATCCGTCCGCTCTACAACCACCTCAGGCGCACATTGAACGTCTGACTCTTGGAGGTGGAATCCGTAGTATTGTTTATTTCCGCCGCCTCACCTTGGGCTCAGACCAAGCCATTGAATACACAGGACGCCGGGGAGGAGGTAGCCTAACTCCCGACCCAGCAAAAAGGAAGTAACGAATAACGTTTTTGGAAGATGGAATAGAGATTCCGAACGAAACAATCCGAATTGAGGCATCGCTCCGTCCTCTGTCATTCAACATCAGCCTAGAACTCGCGATCTGGTCAATAGATACCAGAATCACGATCTAGCCTTCAGGTTTGTGTTTATGAGGTGCGTTCGAAGACGTCGCAGAAGAACATTGAAGCTACCGACCGATGGATAGCGATCTGACGATCGAACTTGGCTATTAAGCTTCTGTCCCTCTGCCACATTGGCAAATTCTTGAGCCACTTCTCCGGTACTTCGATGTCGTTTCCTATTGGAGCAGATAGAACAGGGAGCGGCCCGATGAATCGTTGGCATACGACCAAAGTGGTAGGGTCGAAATGCAATTCCAAACTCTGCTCCTTTTTCAGGCGAGTCTCAAAAACAACCACATGTATAAAAATCCGTTTGATAAAGTAAAACTACATGTAAAGGAAAGTCTGTTTAGACACCACCTCCACTTTTTTCGACAGGGATCCTCCGCCGTTCCCTAGTTTTGGGGCTCTTTCTCGACAGAGGAGGCGAGGCGGCCAGATCTTTGAGCGTAGCGCATACCTGCGGCGATCATTAGGAAATCATATAGATAACGGAATGATGAAGAAAAGACGAACATGGATGAATTCCTCTTGGTCGATCACCTTTCGTCCATGCGTGACTTCCAGGATCACGCGGTCAACGTCTGATTCTTCCAACCTAATGAGATACAGATTAGAATGAGTATCCTTATCTTCACTGTTCACGGAGGCGAAAAGGGCGTACCATGCCAGGTCAATCTTCTCTGTCACCAAGGTCTTCACGTCCTCCATTGACATCCACTTCGTCGCATCTTGTGGTGTAGAAGTCCTCCTCGTAAATGAGCCTTTGAGCCTATCAACTTCTCCAGGTTCGAATTGGGCCCTGCTGATTCGTGTAGCATTCTGCACGGCGCCTTTAATGACCAGCCCCTCCACGTTATCCCCGTTCACTCGATTTCCACTAAGTAGCCAAACTCTCTTCAAAAGCTCTGTCGTCCACTCGCTCCATCCAACCCGATACCTTCTCGATCCAAACGGAACTCCCATACTCTCCATAAAGAGTTCTGCATCCCGGATCTCCTTGTTTCGTCGCCACTTGGGCCAATGTAACTCGTCTCCCATGATTTCGACTACTCGAGGAAGCACGTCGAGAGCGATGTTGGAATTGAGGAAAGTAAGACGACTTCGACGAGCGAGAAAGTCGACTGCAGTGAGGGCGTACTCGTTATGGACCGCATACCGTACCTCGGCTTCAATGTCTAGAATTCGCGGTTATCGTGAGTAAAGAACGAGGATTAAAAGAGTTCTTGTCACATACAAGGGTAAGATCGACTCAATCGTTTGCCATAATGGGGCCAACGCAACCCTGTTGGTTCCGCGTATCCACAAACGGCCCATGCCCGGTCTCCATAGTTGTCGGAAAGATGTTGCGCTACCTCTGTTTCTAGACCATACTTTCGAGGGGTCATTAAGGGGGCTTGCAACAGATAATGTACTGGACTTACCCGTTGAATGAGGCTAATGAACATATTCTTCCCCCATCCTTCACTACCGATCAGTTGGGTTTCCTTGGTCCTACAGGGTCCAGCATTCAATCCGAACAGTTTCACGGCCTCGTCTACTGTCTCCTCTGCCATCGCACGGTATGTTGTCCATTTTCCTCCGGCAATTGTCACTAGTCCCGATGGAGAGACATGGATCAAGTGATTTCGGACCAGTGCTTGAGTAGAGGTCGAATTCGGATTCGAGACCAATGGCCTCAGACCGGCCCAGGCAGATAACACATCTCCTCTTCTGACTTGGATATCCGGCGATAGATATCGTTTCACTTCCTCTAATATCCATTGGATGTCCTCCTCGTGTGGCCGAGGGTCTCTCCTGACAGGTGCAGGAGAGTCAGTAGTGCCGGCAATCGTGTTCCCTTGCCAAGGGAGGAAGAAGATAACGCGCCCATCCGAGGTGGCAGGGTCCAATAGTCCCATGTTTCGTGGGGAGTAGTAGTTGGGGAAAGTGATATGAACACCAGCAGAGGCCTGCACGATTGGTTTATGAGACGGATTATCGAGCGAAAGTAGAGAGTCTGTGAATGGACCCGTTGCATTGATGATACCCTTGGCGTGAACCTCCCACTCTTCACCCGTCAGCTTGTCCTTTACTTTTGCACCGTACAGCTTGCCGTCCTTCTGATCCTCTTTATTCGAGCTACCATCCAAACTAGTGGAACTTTGGTTTGTTTTGAGCAACTTTGTGACTTCGACATAGTTTGCTACTGCAGCGCCGTGTTTCACCGCGGTCATAATGAGCGCAAGATTCATGCGTGCATCGTTGTGCATTCCATCATAGTAGACCACAGCTCCGACGAGACCACGTTCTTGGAGCATGGGGAATGCTTCAATCGCTTTTGAGTGGGACATGAGGTAGGAGGCCGAAATGTTCTGATGACCCGCGAGAATGTCGTACATTTTGCAACCGGCGTAGTAATAAGGGAGCTGCCACCATCTATGGTAGTAGGACGATGAGTCTTATACCACAGGTTGAGATATGAAAGGGAAAAACATACTTGTAAACGGGCAACATGATCGGCTGCATAATGGATAAGTAAGGCGCTGTGTGTAGGAAAATCTTGCGTTCATGGAGTGCTTCTCTGACCAGTTTGTACTGCTCATAGTCGAGTTCAAATATGGCCTTTTGTAAGTATCGAACACCTCCGTGAACCAGCTTGGTAGACTTTGAAGACGTTCCTAATCATATTTTCGTTGGTGTTAGTCTTCTGAAGAATAAAAAAAACGCGATATCTAGAGACTTTGGACCTACAATTCCCTGTGGATAAAGTAGTGTGGAGCATGCTTACCGGATGAAAAGTCGTTCTGTTCCACCAATGCTACTTTTAGTCCCCTGGAGGCAGCATCAAGTGCAACTCCAGCTCCTGTAGCACCTCCTCCGATGACCAAGAGATCAAACTCTTCGTCTTTGTTCCGATTCGACAACTTTAGTCTTTCCAACATATCCTTTCTACTCGGCGGGGTCCATGGTGTAGGAGGAGAGTATCTCTTTGCACCATTCTTACTTTCCCGTGTGACAGCAGCGGCGTTGGAGGAGGATAGAAAGGAGTAAGTGACGGCGACACCAGCGGTCGTGGTAGCTAGCAAGGCTACATTCCGCGGTCTCCGTAGTGTTCTTAACATGGTTAAAGGGTTTGGTAGAGAAGATCGTGGTCGGGTCTGAGAGTCATCAGGCCTTTTTATGCACGGGCGAACGGCTAAGAGCGGGCCGGCGCACGTTGACCTCTTCCTGTTACGGACCTGTTTACAAGTGGCGAATTCCAGCTGGAAGTTCTGCTCATACTGTAGCGGCGTCGTGCGATCGTCCAAACGCTGGAAAAAAAAACACGTCGAATACGAACGGCGTGATTTCAGAATCAGAAGCCGACAAAGGAAAAGAGAGAACATTCTATATTGCCCTTTGTCGGACGGAAAGAAGGTGGCAATTGGAAGGAAAATCTAATCTAAAGGATGTTGTTTTGTCCTTCGTGCGCGAATATGCTCATCATTTCGGACGAAAGTACTGGAAAGAACAAATGGATATGTCAAACGTGTCCTTATGAGTTTCCGATTCGTCAAACGGTGAGTTTGATCACTCTTTCACCTCTTTAATGTCCTTCACTGATGGTGTTAGTAAAAGTCTTTACGGAAACTGACTGGCTTTTCGGATGAAATCTAGATGAAATCGCGAACTCATTTGAAGAGAAAGCAAGTGGACGATGTTTTAGGTGGAGATGATTCATGGGGGAATCAAACCAATGGTGCGTATCCTGCCTTTCCAGCCACCGTGATCCCCGCCTGCTCGAACTCTGCTGGTCTCATTCGAATCTGTGACGCCTTGTTTCGCTCCTAACGTCTTATTAGCTACCTGTCCAAAATGCGAACATCCAATGGCACATTTCATGGAGCTTCAGATTCGCTCCGCAGACGAACCCATGACCATTTGTGAGTTCCTCTTGTTGCGGATGACCCGGTGCACTGAATAATATTCGTATAGTCTACAAATGCGCTAACAAGGAATGTGGTTTCCAATGGAAAGAAAACTGATGGGTCTAGCGGATCACTATGGGCTCCCGACCAATTGGCAAAAGGGCGCCCCATCTTCTGCATTCACACGTTTTGCGTTTGGGTAAAAGTCGACTATCATTATTTACCATTTTCAACCACCGCAAGTCCAGAAGAACCCCGCCCTACGAGAAGCGGTATGTGGTGACAGATGATCGGAACCGTGTTTCTAGCGCTACCCTTGGAGAAATAAAAGGAGTTTACGCCTTTCTGCAGCCCCGTCTGGGCATCCCAGCTGATATATTTTTCCAAAGTGGGCGCGCCAAGGGCTCTGATGGGACAGATCGAACTCTAAGTATTCGCGGTGCCCATAAGACCATAAGACTCTGTAAGGCTTCATTGCGCCTTGGCTCTATCTACTCATTAGAAGGCCGAGGCTGTGGTTCAGCGGTACCCACGCTGGTAGAAGAGTCCCACCCTTCCTAGGGAACAAAGCAAGCGACCACTTACTCCCCGCCCACCTCCAGCAAAAGGCAGCAGCAGCAGCAGCAGTAGCAGCTCGACAACAACTGGATCAACAATGAGCGTCGATATCTCTGCATTACTCCCTCCTTATCTCAACTTGCCGCCTCACTTGAGCGCGCACAAGTATTTCTTCGTATGCACTCTCACCGTCGCTGCCTGGGACACTCTCGTCCTTTCGCCGCGCAGCTGGCGCCTGATGAAGACAAAGGAATGGCCAGTCCTCAAGATTGTCTTCCAGGTCCTGCGCTATCTAATGCCCATCGAGTTCACCATCGTCGCCGTCGCCTTTTTCGACACCAAGTTCACCAGAGAGATGTGCAACAAGTTCTATCTGTTTGAACCCATCTGTACCATGATCTTGATCGCCCTCTGCTCATCGGTCCATGTCATCCGCATCCACGCCATCTACGACAAGAGCAGGCCCATCCTCGCAGGCCTGGCTGCCCTTCTCCTCGTCCAGGTCAGTCTCTCCGTCTGCTTGCTGATGTCTCCTTTACTCTCTGTTTCCTTCTCTCCTGTTGGGAGCTCTTTACCTATTGCTCGTCGCCCAATCCGCTTTTTCCTTGGTGTTCGCGACTCCATCGCAACCCACTATGCCCGGTCTCTTGCAAGAAGGTTGACGGCGTAAATGCAATCAATCGCCTCGCAATCGACTCTCGGTTCCTGATGGGACCCCACTTTGTCCAATTACATTTAGCCTCTTTTTCTTATTCCCGAGCCCCGATGTGCTCGGCCCTCTGACGGCTACTTCGAGAGCCCACTTATCCGGTGGCTCTAGCCTCTGCCTTAACCAATCCTTTCTCGTCTTCGTTTCGCTTTCGTTTTCGTCTTCGCTCTCGCTTTCGAAATAACCAAAACGAAATGTTGACACCTCTCATGTTTAGATTGCTGTCATGTCCGTCAGCTCTGCGTTTTATCGTGTCATTCCCCTCCTGGAAGGCCAGGGTTGCATCGCCGGTCCCACATCCAACTGGGTTGGCATCTACTGGGCGGCTCCGACCGTATTCTACACCATCACGTTCGCCCTCGCTCTCAACCGTTCGATCCAGTCCCTCAAGACCAAGCCACTCAGCCCATGGAAACTCATGCTCCGCGATGGATTGAACCTCTATGCCGCCATCTGGATCGTCAACATGGTTAACGTCTTCTTCTGGTTCATCGTCAAGCCAACTGGAGAGAACGATAGCATCAAGACCACCGTTACTAGGTACGTTTATTTCTCTCTTACTTATTGTCCATGTGCGCATTCAAACTCCATGCTGACGGTGATCGGTTCTTCTATACTATAGCATGGCAGCTGTCCTTACCACCACGATGACCCTCCGCATCATCCTCTCTGTCCGTGGCTCGCTCGCAGAAGGTGGTTCTTATGCTGGATCGTCCGTCTCTTCTTCCGCTCGTGCTGCTTCTACCCATGTCCTCTCTTCTGGTGGTCGCGCTGGCCTCCCCAACCCACCCCACCCATCGTCCTTTGGGCCAACCCACTCTAGCAATGGAACCCAAAGCAACAATGGCGTCCTCAACATTGGTGGTGGTGGTGCTGCTGAACGCAAGGCGTCACTGAGCCATGGATTGGGAAGGGATGGTGCCTACACTCTCGATGAGATGCGCGACAAGGCCTCCAAGGCAGAGTGGGCTGAGAATGGAAGCGACGGACGCAGCTCGGTGCTCGAAGGCAAGGAAGGAGAGGCATATGGTGTCATCAGTACCCCAGCTGCCGGTAGAGGATACGAGGGCGTCAAGGTGACGATTGACAGAGAGGTCGATTACCACGGACGCAAGTAAATCGGACCCCCAGCGTCTAGCACAATGCACGGGAGAACAAAGTCACACCACTATTATGCTTGCGGGGTGTTTCTCTCCCGGTTTCTTCTCCAAAAACCCCCGCCTTCCAATCACCAGCTTAGTTCAACTTTTTTTTTTGTCTAATAACCCCCTTGGAATGATTTGCGGCGGCTTTGCAACGCATTGCCCCTTCTTTATTCGTTTTTGATCGTCGCCGATAGTAATGGCGCCACTATTGACTGCTCTCTCTCACAACCCATTTGTGTCTCGGTCGACTCCTCTCAACCCCCCTTTGTACGGTGTGTTATTTTTTTGAAGTATAGCTACTTGGTCTCTCTCTATACGTGGAGCGGATAGTGCTACCGTCTGTCCTCCTTTTCATCGTGTATGTACTTGCACCCTATGAGAAATGCAACACATGGAAAGTGGATTGAAAATCTGGTTTTCGATCGTTAGCTTGTTTTACAATTTCTGAGAGGTGTTGAAACTCCAACCGATGCAACCTTTCAACACCTCACAGTTGGACTCAGACCGTCCCTTACGCCTACATCAGTTCTTCAATCAGAATGCAATCCCACCACCTTCGAGTACACGATAGTAATCAAACTACCTTCGATGCTGCTGAGACGGAGCGTTGTAATCTGCTCGAGGCGCTCGAATTACGTGGAACGCACCACGATGGCGAGATGAATTCGCTCAAGACACGCTACAATGAGACAATACGCAGACAATGGAGTCTCAAGAGTGGTATTCTAAACGATCCTCTTGCAGAACTCCCCCGAGAGATCTGGGAGGAGATCTTTGTCGGCATGTTTGGCGATATCGACGACGTCCGATACACGGAAGATCTCCTCGGGTTCCTCAATGTATCCAAATCGTGGTGTAATCGACTAGTATCCGCTCCGAGGTTGTGGACGAGGATTGTGGTCGATGACTCCTTGGAAGACGAGCTTGCCAAGTTGGTTATCTGTCTAGAACTCTCTGGATCGTATCCTCTCGAGGTAAAGGTGCGTAGTCACCATCGTCAATGGGAGAAAGTCCTGGAACTCCTGATGCCCCACACCAGTCGGATTAAGGCGATGGTGTGGGGGTCAGGCAACTTGTCCGCGTTTTGGACGGAGAATCCTATCCAGTCGTTTGGTTCATTACCAGCACTCGAGCGCCTTTATTTCCCCGACCAGTTCTTTTATCCCGGCGAAACCTTTTCACTCTCCCAGACACCAGGCTTGAAGAGTATCACTGGCCTCGTGACCACTCTAAATGAAGCCCATAAATACGCCGAGTTGCCGATAACTCGTGCTTTTCTCTACTCAGAAGAGCGTACAGATCATAAACGCGAGAAGATTCCCTCCCAGTGGGACTGTTTGTCACACTTGGAGTTATCTGGTATTGGACCTGGGGGCCTTCGCAATATCTTAACGGCTTTATCCCACCACCGTGGAGAAAGTCTGGTATCCCTCACCGTATGGAACACACCCCTGGACAGTTTGCAGAAACTTTTGGCACAACTACAATTGTTTAACCTCCAAACACTATCATTTAACATGCATACTGAGTTTGCAATACCGACGCATCACCTTGAGGAGGATATACGACTTTTATCACTTCGTAAGGCAAAGGTAGTCCTTTATGGCGATCATCACGGCGTTGATAGTCGTGCAAAGGATTGGCTTTTGCACACAGTGGCAAAAACCATGCCCCGACTGGAGGAGCTAAGTCTCCGTTTCAGTATAGTTCCTTTATCAGCACTCGGTCATCTTCAAACCCTGCCAAATTTGTGGCGATTAGAGCTGGATGTGTACGTTGATAACGGCGAAGGGGAGATACGATGTCTTTTGCCCCATTTGAAAGCTCTCCACTGTCACTCTAGAATATCGGGACCACGTATTTATTCATCCGAGCTACGGGAATATACTGTTCAAGATGACGCATTTTCCGTTGTCACGCCACCAGCGCCCAACTCTTGCCTTCTTCCTCTATCTTCCTCCCAATCTCTTGTCCGCTTATCTATTCAACATCATGCCATCGCTCTCGATCTCACAAACTTTCCCGTCCTCGAAGAGCTAGCGATGGGTTTCGGAGTCCATTCACCGCCAAACGGGCACTATCCGGTCTGGCAAAGCGACGTATTGGAGCAACTGATCCTTATTCCAGCGACGTGTAGGAACCTGCGCAAGATAGAGTTTATCACGCCATTTCAAGAATGGGATATGTTGCTCTTGATGCTCGAGCGTCGAAATTTCCTTCAAAATCCAGACGTACATCGTATTGAAGAGATCACATTCCAGTTCGCTCAACCCACACACAAGCTAATCGCTCCGATTTCTTCCTTACTGGCTGGCAAGTTTGTCGCGCGTCTCCCAATCGAAGAATACTCTATTACTGCGATTTCAAGGTCGTTTTCCGACATCTCCAAGTGAGTGTTTTGTCCAATCCTCACTCTTGTTTTCTCATCTCCTGATCCACTATGATATGTATAGGGCAGACTGTCCGGACTGTGTACTCATTTTCAAGGAATGTCCCGAATATGGACCTTTGCAACCACCTTCGTGGCGGCGTAAAACGGAGGAAGCAATGAACGATTCCTTTGTTGCCTCAGGAATAGTAGCTGACCCTCCTATTTCGACGGAAATCGGCTCATGGCTGTCAAATAAGAAGCATCGTCGCATATCTGCAATCAAACAGTTTAGTGAAACCAGGGAACGAGGGAAGAAGATCAGGAGATGTGTTTCTCATCGTCCGTTCACCATCGCGGCCCTCATGTGTGACGGCACGTACAGCTAATGTAGAGAATGAACTAGTTTATTGACAACTGAAATGGTAGTTTGAAGGATACGTGGACAATTGGTTTTACTTGAGCCATACTCAATCGAGCATGCCGTCACAGTAATCGACCTCAAGGGGAAGCGAGAGTTGCTCTCTGCCTCTCTCCCCACATACCTCGGTCGTTGTCACACTCACATCTTTGCATGTATCACTAAATACGACTAATATCAATATCAGCATCATTTCGCAGCGGTTACTTATGGATTTGGCCAATCAAACCCAATCATTGACGCTAGCGACATGGATACGAGCGGAATGTGAGATCTATGATGATACTATACAACTGCACTACGTCTACTCAGGAACTGCCGAGTTCATTCGCTCTACTCCCCAGGCCATGCACCCTCCAAGTAGTGTCCAGAAATCAGAACTGGCCCGGGGAGAGAAAAACAATTTTTACAGTACCCAAAGAATTGACCTTTTTGCAATGATCTCTTTATCGACTCCTTGCACTGCCGGCGACGATCTGATTTGCTGGCAAGCCAGCTCTCGACGCTTGCCTTCAAAGGAGGATCTGGTTCCCCAGTAGCGCTTGACGTTGGGAGTTCCAAGTCCCATTCCTTGTAAAAATCTACCCCTCGCTTTGGGTCCCATTTTTCGAATCTATTCGATGACGAGCAGCAAGTAGAGCATATTTGCCTATTGCATTACAAGTAAGCGCGGCCCTGCTCGTAGGGAGAGAGATTCTGAACTGACCATCCCAAAATTCCATCAAACCCTATGTTGGCATACTATTTGAAAGAAGAGTAAGACGGGAAGATTCCGCCCAACAATTGTGTGAGCGGATAAAGGATCCGATATGGGATTGTGACCGACATTTCTATTTCTTGAGTTGGAGATATAGTGGGATCCTTGAGAAAATTCCGTCGTTCCAGGACGAGAAATAGGAGGTCCCACTCTTTGCAACGCCCTTTGAAGGTTAACTTTCGTAAAGCCGGGCATGCCCTAGGTTGCAAAATCCACTGTTCGAGAATATCACCTATCCAGCAGTTGTGCATAGACTTGCCAAAACTGAGTTCGCGAAGGGTTGGAAGGTTCTGGAGGGAAAAATGAAATGGCTCTCCAGTATCGATGGATAATTGGACCAAAGAAGTACTGCACCATTGCGGCAAGGAAGTCGCATAAGTGACTGCAGGATCGTACATATTATAATAACCATCCCAGAATGAGCATGCAGCTAGGCAAGGGGTAACCAAAGGTCGAGATCGAAACAGATTTGCTAGGGTGATGTTCCATTTGAGGTACTCTAGTTTGAGAAGATGAAGGGAGAAGGATTCTGTCACTGTGATGGCGCTGTCCAATGCCCAAATTGTCAGTTGTCGGAGTCGGCGTAACGATCGAAATAGAGAAAGTAAACTGATCGTGATCGAGGTTTTCAATATAGTTAGACATTCTATCTGTGGCATAGAACTCTCCACAATGTTAATGATCTCCGTTTGGAGCATGATACTTGCATCAAGCTCTTTCTCCCTTGACCGGGTAGGAAACTGCAGGTGCAATGATTTTATCGGTAAAACTGGGGTTGGAATAGTCGAATAATGGTCCAGTTGATGTGTCTTTGACCTAAAGATAATATCTATAGTCAGCGATTCTAGGCCAGGGAATCGAGATACCGATCCGACGAGGGGCCCGAAATCTCTCTGGTTTACATCTAGCAAGCGTAATGTTGCAAGTGGACTGTTGAGTTGATTCAGGACTTCGTGATAGTTTGGACAACCTCCGCCCAGGTTCAAGTGCTGGAGGTGGCTGAAATTCAACCAAGCACTGACCGGTTCATCTCTTCGGGTATCCAAGGTGATACGGTAGGGTAACACCGTTAATGAGCTATTGAGGTCTTCCGGACGCATATGGAGATTGCTGATCCTCCGTAGGCAAGGCGCGTATCGTAGAATCTGACGTACATCCTCCTTGGTAAACCCCGACCCAGCGGACCCGATCCACTCAAGGCTTGGAAGATCTCCAAGCCTTTGGATCACTTGAAGCGCTTTTCTGACCCTATTAACAGTAGGAATGTGAAACCATAAACCAGCTATACGTTCCCTGTGTGGAGTGAGAATGCTGTATACCTCTGGAGGAGTTGTCCGTATTGGTGCGAGGAATTGAAGACTAATCTTTGACCTTTGGGAAAATTGAAGGAATATGGCGACCTTGGCGAGGAGGTCTTCTTCATCCAGATCGATGGTGATTGTTGTCCATAGAATGGGACAACAGATCAACTTGTTCATCCACAGTTTGGAGACACCGAGGAGGTCTAATAAAGAGTAATAAGGCCAGCTAATATTATATTCGAGGAATATCAGTTGCCAAACGTCCTCGGGAAATGCGACAAATGGGTCGGGAAACGAGCCACGTCGACAGCGCCATTGTTCACTGACGACCTCGTTATAAAGACCTTTTAGCCTCTTCGATAAAGAACTATCGATAGAGGCGTTGTCGCTGTCGGCGTCTTTGTGAGAGCAATTCGCCGCGCCTGTCCTCTAGCCTCCTATCGAGTACTGATTGACCGTTTCGGTAGGGAATAATGTAAGGATTGGCCATGCGCTTAGATAGGTTTCAAATCGAAGCCCAGCCTTGTTGGGGTGATAACGTCGATGTCAGTTGGTCAGGTCGAAGCCGGGCTCTATTGACTAGTACTCAAGATCGGACATACGAGATGCAATGACAGGAAGCAGCCAAACTAATAGAATCATTAAACTTGCAGAATTTCATCGGGCACTGCATAGAAGCTCTGATGCGTTGATCTCAAAGTGGCTTACTTTGCGTGATGATGGGGCCTTGGCCGAAGTCCGCGGGTCTCTGGGAAGGAGAATGAGGAAGTTAGTGTTATGATACAGCTTTCCAATGCTCCAGAACTTGAATAGAAGAAAGAAGACAGCGGAATCCGTTGATTCTTTGCGAACATATTTAGTCGACAGAAATCGAATATATCCAAGTAAACATGGATCGGAGTTTATTCCCAGAATGTGTAGTTAGGAAAGGAGAAAGGAATGAGGAAGAGCTCCACAACTTTGAAGTCTGGTTTGAGATCGCTCAGCGATGCAGCGTTCACCGGCAAGTCGCCTCGACAGTGGGCAGGTCGCGACGCGTCTCTCGTCCTCGATAGAGGTCTGATGATCACCTTATACTATTGAGAGTATGAATTGGAGGAGACCGTGTTCCTCACAAAAGCTCTAGATTGACGTCGGGTCTAAACCTCATTTATTGGTCTAAATCATCAACGCGACGGCGGGCGGGATGTCGTTCGCCCTGAAAATTTTCCCGGTAAAATTATGTACTTACGAAATGCCATGGAGGAAAAATTTTCAAATTGTCACAAAGTACGACAACATCGACGCTAATTTGGAGTGCCGTTGCAGGTTCAAGATACGATTTCACCCCTTCACGAGAACCTACATTTGAAGCCTCAATCCTCTTCTCCTGCGCCACCAAGTCTACCAGTCGTAACACTCAGTACCTCCTCTCCCTCTCCGCGCTCAGGGAATTTATCAATAGCGTCGGGAAGAGTCACCAAGAAATGGACGGCAGAGATCTTCAGACTTGGTATTTCGGAGAGTTCAATGACGCTTCCATCCGCCTATTTCCATGTCGGCCAATTTCGTGTTTCGTAGATGGTGAAGAAGCAGGTCAGTCAAACGACAGAAAGAATACGTCTTGATGAAAGAGAGTGACACGCACACGCTGAACACGCCAGTGGAGTTCTTTGCGGAGGAAAGGGGCAACGTGCTCTGGGGTCAGGTCGGGGACCCTACCTTCCTGGACGCTCTGGACAAGAGCACCAGTAAGTGGAATCGTCCCGCCCACGCGCATGTGCTCTGCAGCACCCAATTGGCATCTCTCGCAGCCGGTAACCTCTACCCAAATGAACGCAAGTGGTCAGTGAAATGAGCGTAGAGCGCGATGCACTTGACCTAGTGCCCAGGATTTGAACTAACCTATCTGGCTCGTAAAAATAACATGCGTTCCTACCAGGTTGGGATCTTGGCTCCACAGTGAAGGGTCTGGGTTGAAGTCCCCCTGCGGCTAGATTAGTAATCACACTAGAGATAAAGGTATAGGCCTACGAGGAATATGTGCACATAGAAGGTAGATTTGGCGACATATTTCTAAGATACGTCGTCAGGACCATTATACTCCGAAAACGACGCAGAACTACCTCGACGATGATATTTACCACCCAATCCAAGTAGCTTCTATCTTCAGCCAACAGCAGCTGGTTATCAGCGATTAAACTGGAAGATACTGCTTCTAGCTCTGCTGATGATAATCGCAGCCAGTCAGTTAACACTCTTGTACCCTAAGGAGGCCTAAGTGAAATGAGCTCACCAGTCTCCTCAGACGGTCGCACGCTCACAACCCTTGCAGTTCTTTTGGGGCGAGCCTTGCTAGCAGCTACAGCAGCATCGACTTCATGGGAATAACGAGGAATCAGCAATCTAACATCAAAGTGAACGAGCGATGAAACCCACGTTGAGCGTTATCTTGATACATTATATTAATATCTTTTATGATCCTAGACTCCTTTTCCTCTGGGGTGAACGTAGACCATTTCTCAAGTTCGGGGTAGGTATAGTTGAAAGTGCGAGTGTCGGTCTGGAAGAGGGGGAAAAGTATCAGTGGTCTTCATTGAGTTATGCTAAAGCTTAGGCTGTTGAGAGAGAGGGTTTATTGAGCGACATACCGCAGTCTGAGCAGTCCAAAACTCGCCGGGAGCCTTCCAG
This sequence comes from Serendipita sp. 400, assembly GCA_019627735.1. Classification (NCBI taxonomy): domain Eukaryota; kingdom Fungi; phylum Basidiomycota; class Agaricomycetes; order Sebacinales; family Serendipitaceae; genus Serendipita; species Serendipita sp. 400. Next base: position 15,913 of record WSTP01000016.1, read on the forward strand.
AAAGGTGCAAGTGGTGTAGTGGCAGCTAATTCCGGGACGGATAAGCTTTTATCTGCCTGTAATAGAGATGACATATACTTTCGTTATGTCTCTTCTCTGTAATGAAGTTTCCCCGCCTGTCCCAAAGATGAGATCACTCATTGAACGAGCGAATCACACCTACCCAGCCGGAAAGTCAATTTTATAAGGTCCGGGATTGCGAGCTGCAAGAGAATTGTTGAAACCAGAATTTTCATCATCATTGTTACGAATCACCTTGCCATAAAGCAAAAATACGATCCACCTTGTTATTATTGTCAGTTGCTGATCCATATCTCAACCATAGTGATCCTGTACTCACATTGGCGTGATGGAGCCAAAATACAGGATCAAAAGCAGCGTAATCAAGGTCATCCATGTGTCCACCAATGTAACCGTGAATGGAACCATGGATAGCCTCGAGGCTATCAATCGTGGATTTACTGACGTTCTTGGTGATTTGATCATTGGAGAAGAACTCATAGGAACGGAAGAAAGGTGACGACAATAGCGTATGTGTGCGCTGGCGAATTGTTTCGTGGACTTTACCCGCATTGGTAGCCTTTACTTCGTTGAGATCGGTAAAGGTGGAGGTGGTCTGGCGGAATGTAGAAGAGGTTTCAAACTAGGAATGAACTGTTAGATCCAAGAGAGAAATTTAGCGTGCAGAAAAGACTTCATACGTTGGAGTCCTTAAGCCCGTCACCGAATACGAGAGGATCCGGAAAGGTATAGGAAAAAAGCGGATTTTTGAATGTTTTCGGTCCCTTAGGCGAGTTGACCGTCACATCTTTTGGAGATGAGATAATGTCAGGAAGAACACCGTTGGCAGCCCAGTCCCAGTACCTATATTGAGCGGTAAGACATCTGGCATCAAAAGTGAAAATACGAAGTACGGAATACGAAATCTCTGAGCAGCAGAGACGTATTTTGCCTTAGCAGCGCCCTCATACTTATTTGCTATCTCCATCATATGGCTGGCTAGAGTTTGTTCGAACAACGCGAGAAAGGGCCGGTGCCTATATTGGTCATTAGTCTACCCCTAAATTCATATGAAATAGATTTAGTTGGATTAATCGTACCAAGGAGGAAATAGGATTGATGAATGTGTGCAGTAACCCCCGAATGATTTACTGGAGCTTTTACGCTTTCCGGCACCATCGTATTCAATATAAGGTCTTTCCCACACAGTCAGTCAGTTTAATCAGTGAAAGCTCCATAAAAAATCCTTTCTTGATTGTAATTACAAACACTCACCGCCCGTGAATACCCGCGATTTGGAACCAGGAGAGACGCTCCGTCTGGGGAACGCTTTGGAGACTTTTCAGGCCTTGGAGGTAGAGATCCCATAGTTCTTTGTCTTGTGCGAATTTTTGGATCTCCAGTCGGGTGCCAATAGTTTTGGGATCAGTGATACCAGCGGTGATGATATTCATGATTGCTTATAACGGGGCAAGCGGATTTTGATGGCACTGGGATACGAAGACTGGGAAGGATTCCTACTTCGATTGATGCTGCATCTTGCTTCGAGTGGCCTTTTATGTCGCAGACTATTATATAATCGACAATCAAATCCAGTGATGGGGTCATATGATTGAGGTTCAGGTCCACGAGTGCGTAAACCTCTTTTTCCACACTGTAGCGGAATTTCGTGATCTCCGGGCTGGGAGCTGACAGTCAGAGGGTATGTATTCGGCTGACAGTGGAGGGGTTGATAGTTGGGGGGCTGATAGTGAGGGTCTTGGGGCTTAGCTCAGGACTGTCATATCTGGAAACAAATTGGCTGTATCGTAAAGAATCGAGGCCAATGAAGAAAATTCTCCAACAAACCACGTACTTCGAGCGTGGTCTACCCACAAGAGAGGATCAGCTTGAGAAGACGAGACACACGGTGGCTACTTACAGCTCTGTAGCGGCTGAAGTTATCCCATATAGCAGTCTTGTGATCAACCTTTCAGGGCATATCTCACTCCAAGTGTGGAATCATGGTACGTAAAAATATAGGACTCCTTTGTAGTGTCACGGAGTTCCAAGACTCCGCCTTTCGGATGTGTCAGTTTCCGAGACATGAGTGATAAAACCGATCATCGAACTCACGAATGCAGGGTAAATGGCAATATTAGGCGTGGTATAGGGACAGTATTGGGTCCTTGGATCCACAAGGAAATACGTTCCATTATCGATTCGACCCCATTAGAAGCCTGGATCATAGTTGTTGTACCATGTCCTTGGATGCTGTGTTGAATTTTATGAGCTCCAGGTATATTGAACCGAAACGCTATGGCGGTTCAAACTGTTTGCTCTAATGAACCTCAAGCTTTGGAGCCGCGGTGAGGTAGGAGTACGCCTTCCCAGAGATACGGCACCCAGGGTGTCCAGTTCAACATAGGAATATATCTTGAGAGATTGAGAAGGTCGTAGACATGGGCGAGCGGGCGAGCAGGAGTTTCGTCTTCTGAGGGGCAACTTACGAGGAGCGATCGACGCGACACGATGCAACGCTTAGCAGGACTCCCCCGGGAAGAGCATAGTTCTTTTGCCAAACGGTCGAGGTTTCTACCCTTTTGTGTTGCGAGTTCCTGTTATCGGATCTTCCCTTCCTGACCCATTTCCGTTGTATGTTGCAATTCTTTACAAGAGCTATTGGCCATTTACCCGGAGCGCTGTTCGGCTAATTTTGTTTTTCAAGGTTGCATAAACTGCATTTAAGGGCCTCTATGCTGAATTTGAAAGGATGAACGTCAAGGTCATGTCGAAGTCGGGTCGAAATACCTGAGTAGGTGTCCTCAGGGCATCATGGTTCCTACAACACAATTGCTTTATTTCTTTTTGACGTTACAAATGGGACATTCTCAAAACGATACAAAGGGCAAGCAACCTCGGCCCTCAAACAAAAAGCCAAAAACCAAAAAAGACAACACCTTGGATTCTCTTTCGTTCGTCTACGGGTCCAAGAAAAACTTTATCTTGGATAGACTTTTACACGACTCTGGAGACGCTCATCCACTAGTCGTCGTCATCTCCTGCACCTCCAAGTCGACCGGCCGTAACGCTGGCGTCCCTGTGTCCCTCTCCCCACGTCGGGAACTGATCAGGAGAGTCGGGGATGCTCACTACGAAGTGAGCAACAGAGACCTTGAGACTGGGAATATCCTCGCGTTCAATGACGGTTCCATCGTGCTATATGGGATTTGGAATGAGACAAGAATCACAAACAAATAGGAGTGAAGAGTGACGGCAAAGGTTTACGCACACGTTGAATACGCCAGTGGAGTTCCTTTTGGAGGTATGGTGCGATTTGCGCTGGGGTCAGTGAATTGAGCTTATCTTTTCCAAGGCGGTCTCCGAGAGCGCCCGTGAGTGGGATCGTTCCAGTCACGAGTTTGTGCTGCGAAGCAGCTTCCTGGCACCTCTCGCAGCCGGTAAAGCCTGGAAAGAAAAGAGAAGGGTAAGTGAACCGCATGAGGCCAAGGCAGTAGAATCAACTTACCCAAATTGTTCGCAAAGACGACGTGCGACCCAACAAGGTTGGGGTCCTTGCGCCATTCAGCGGGATCAGGATTGAAGTCACCCTACCGATATAAGCGGTTAGATTTGCACAGAAGAAGGTACAATGATGGCATGAACTCACAAGGAAGATATGAACGGAGAACGTGGACTTCGCAGCATATTTCTGGTGCGAAAACTAAGCGTTTCTGCCAGTGAGAGTTGGGGAGAACTTACTTCGACGGTGATGTTCGCAATCCATTCGAGATAATGTTTGCCATCGTGGAGAACTGGATCATCAGCAGCACTGAAGTCGGTGAATTCGGCGCTCTTCCTCCCTGTTGAATCGACCCTTCATCAGCAACTTTGCTCTCGTACCATGCTCCAATACTAAAGCAACGTACCAGGTTCCTGGGGCTGACCAGCGACAACCTTGACCGCTTTGGTGGCTGTTGAGGTGACCGCCTTGACGGCAGAAGACGCAGCCGCAGCTTCGTCAAAGTGATCAGGGATTTAGTTATCAACTATAGAGCATAAATATGCTCACCTGGTGCTTGGAGAACTTGTTGAGCAGCAGCAGCTACTGGTCTCGAAGAGGAAGCTACGGGTACACTGGCCCTTGCAGCAGCAGCCTTGAAGAGCTCGGGTTTGATGGCGGCGATTGGTGCAGATCGACCGTACACTGCATTGATGTCTGTCCTAATGCGAGATCCCTTCTGCTGTGGGGAGAGCTGGGCCCAATTCACAAGTTCGGGGTACGTATAATTGAAAGTGCGTGTATCGCGCTGATAAAAGGGAAACGATCGTTATAACTTTGTCGCGGTGAAACCGAGGGAAATACGTACAACTTCCGAAGACGTCCAGAACTGACCGTTCGTCTTCCTGAAAGGTGCGAGTGGGGAGTCGGCAGCTAAATTTCCGACAATTTTGTTCACAATCAATCAGCATTGACAAGGGTTGTACGTACTTTCTACGGTGCCAGGCCTCGTTGCGAAGTTTCCTCTCCTATTTAGTGGATCAGGATAGCCCAATCAACAACGAAAAAGTAGGGCTCACGAGTTGGCCTGACTAGTGACGTAGGAGGTGGGGTTGAGAGCTATAACATTGATACTAAGGTGGTGTTCTGCCGACATGACGAACGGTAAATACCTTGCCAAAGAGCGAAAATGCGATCCACCTAGTGGACGATCGTCAGTTTATATTTGGTAGATGCCTAAGGAGAGCATGTTCTCACATTGCAATGATGAAGCCAGAATACTGGATCGAAAGCAGCGTAGTCGACGATACCCATATGGCCATTTGAGCCGGTGAGACCATGAAGGGACCCGTGGATACTCTCCAGACTGTCGAAGAGGCCAGGATCAGTGCGACGACCGGGGTACTGATCGTTGGAGAAGGGACCATAGTCGGTGAACCGAGTGAGCAAATTGTATGTGCGGTCGCGGATCGTGAGACGATTGTTTTGGAGAGTGGCTTCGAGCTCGCTGGAGTCGGTACGGGCAGAGGGGTCTTCCGTCGTTGGGTACCGAAGGGTCGATTGCCAAGACTCCCACTACGAGAAAAGAATCAGACCACTGATGACATCCTCAGCATCGGAGGAGAGCGTGCATACCGTCGCTTCTTCTTCGAGCCCGTCACCAAAATTGGAATACATAGGATGGAAAGTGTATGAAAACAGTGGGTTCGGGAATGTCTTGCGTCCCGTAGGCGTATTGACGGTCACTTCCTTTTGGATAGAGATAAAGTCGGGGAGATCTGCGTTGGCGGCCCAGTCCCAGTAACTAAAGAGGCAGATGAGAGAAGGAAACACATAAGGAGCACATATACGTACGGAACGCGGAATCGCTGAGCAGCAGAGACGTATTTCGCTTTGTCAGCAGCTGGATATGAGTTTGCGATATCCGTCACATGCTTGGCTAAAGTCTGCTCGAATAATGCGAGATATGGGCGATGCCTACGATTAGAATATTAGTTCATAATCGTAGAAAAGACCGTAACATGAGATTTCTTACCAAGGAGGGAACAAGATTGAGCTGTGAGCGCAGTAGCCTCCAAAGAACCTGGTGGCACTTCGTTGTCCTGCGCCATCATAAGGGATATAAGGACTAATTCCAAGTAAGGAGGTGAGTTGACCATTACAATCTGTGCGAAATTGGTTGGGAAAGACGCGCTTACCGTCCATGGATACCCGCGATCTGGAACCAGGAGAGTGGATCTTGCTGGTCAACAGCCTGGAAGCGTTGGAGACCCTGAAGGTAGAGTTCCATCAGTTCCCTGTCGTTGGCAAACGTGCGGATCTCCTGGCGGGCGACCAGGGTATTCGGATTGGTGACACCAGTGGTGGCGATGGTCATTTTTGAGTTGAAAGTGATAGAGAAAGATGAAAGATCTTTTGAGAGGGGAAGAGTTTGAGCTCTGGACTGCTGCAAGCTGTTTGGAACGGCCCTTTTATGTCGTTGGACGAATTCATCTCCTAATCGATCGTCGAGCTGGGCGATTACTGGACGCGCTTAGCGCCTTGCGCTTAACCTTGACCAATGACCTGGTTGCAATCGAAGGTTCGGTGTGAAAGTCGTTCACGGGGCGTAAACATCTTGACATCGACATTCACCTTTCAGCGGAGCTTCACAACTTCCGTATTATCCCAGCTGACACTTCGAGGCCGTCATAGGGTCCCCATCGCTTATCGTTGTAGTAAGTACGGTGCTGTGATCGTAGGCCAAGGGTTTAAATCAAAAGTCTCGGTCAGGTCCAAGTGGTTTCGCCAGGGGCCCACACGATAAAGTTGGCTTATCGTGACGCGGATCATAATTTCCAGCAGCTTTGACAAATTACTGACATTTAGGAAGTCCCCGAATGTCCGTGGTTCTCGCTATTTCGCCATCTCTAATCGTCATTTTGCGTAAATGCAGCTCCCAATCGCGTATCAATCAATCCAGTGTGGCCCCTATAATAATTTATATACGATCGCAGCCCTCTTACAGTCACCTTGAGGGTACGCAGCATTCTTCGGGTCAACTTTCCAGAACCTATTGGTAGGAGCAAACGTGGGGATTAGATTTGTCACAGGTGTAGAACGGCTTCGGAGTTCCATGAAGCGCGAGGTATCCCGTTTTTGGACCCAGCACCATCTGGCTGTATACAGCATTCCCAGAAAAGATCAGTCTACACGAGAATCATACTATGAGGAACTTACCACTGCACAGTAGATCGGAGTGTGAGGTGGTGGCAGAAGCCGGGTTTTGATGAAGAAGGAGGGGGGCGTATTTGCGTCTACAGACAGATTGTAGATGCCACCCCCAATCGTTGGGGGACCATCCGAAGCCTGAAGAATACCTCCGTTCAGAAGGCAAGCTAGCGCTGGGAGACCGCAATCACTGCAAACATATCGTTGGGTTACGATCCACGTCAGATCAACGATGGGTAGATATGTAACGTCGTAAGATGCTACCACCATAAAGGAAATATCAGGATTACCTGCGACATAAGCCTGAAAGGAGGAAGTCTTGCAGTCGTGGGTTCCACAGAAATCACACCCAGCGATATTGGACCGACGAAAGTGTTGGTGCAATAGGCAGATATCTCATCTTACCCAGCAGAGAGGGCAGCCAACGCAACCTGCAAAGTAATGACTTCATTTTGTGAATACAAAGAGAAAAGGTGTGTAAACCAGAGAAAAGGAGGACGTAATTTCTACTCTTCTTACCCTGCATATGCTCTTAAGGCCGTGTGGAGGCTCGCCAATTGTCCGCCATCAGTCAAAGGGGAGAATCTACGGGCGTCAATGCTCCGCCGTCGTCTGCAAGTGGATATACAGCCACTCTTGCAGCAAAGCAGTCTCATCACGTCAGGTATCAGATTCAGAAGGTTTTTACAAACCCTGACATTTTTCATAGTCCCTGTTTTCGCTATTTCACAAGCTTAAATCGTCATTTCGCGTTGACGCAACTCCCAACTACAGCATATCCGATCCAAGAATACGCCATCTACAGTAGTTCATACAAGATAGATGCTTTCCTACAAGCACCCCGTGGATATGTCGCATTATTGGGATCGACTTTCCAGAATACGTCCTTCCTGTCGGTGGGGGCGAACGTTGGAATCAGGTTATCACACGTATAGAAGTCTTTTGTCGTTCCACGAAGTGCCAAGTATCCCTTCCTGGACCCTGCAACAGCCGGCTACCAAATTGGAAGGAAAATATTAGTGATGCGAGTACCGTCAGAAGGTGAGTACCTTACCACGGCGCAATAAATTGGAAACTGAGGCGGTGGTATAAATCCGGATCTACCAAAGGAAGGAGAAGTATTCGGCTCTACAAACAGATTATAGTAGGCAGCCTCGGTGGTTCCAGCCCGAAGGACACCCCCTGATAGAGTCCAGGTCGGTGCTGGAAGACCGCAATCGCTGCAGACCTATTGTCGAAGGAAGCAGGAGATGTTCTTCAGGTCAATAATGGCTCCCTAGACAGCTTCAAAGTACGCACAACAAGAGAGGATACGTTTGCTTTGCCCGTCGACATGAGCCTCACGGGGGGGAGTTTCGCTGTCGATATCGCGGACACCGCAGTCAGCGATATGGAACCCGGAAGTGTGCGAATACAAGAGATAGCGACGTCGTCATCCTGTGCAGTGGCGAGTGCAGCCAATATCACTTGTAAGGCGAGTAATAACTTCATTTTGTGCCTACGAAAAGGAGAGGTATGAAGTCCAGAGAAAAGAGGGCAGCACTTATAAACACGGCATTTTATGCGTGCTTTGAGGATCGTGTTGACATCCGCCATCAGTCAAAGAGGAGAATCTACGGATGTCGATACTCCGCCGTTGTCTGTAAGTGGACTCACAGCCACTCTCGCAGTAAAGTAACCTTGTCTCGATAAGCATCAAAACCTCAGAAAGTATTGACAAAATAATGACATTTTGACAGTCTTCGAACGCTCCAGTTATAGCTATTTCGCAATCTCGAATCGTCGTTTTGCGTCGACGCAGCCCCAACTACAACGTATTCGATCCACGAATACGACATCTACAGTATTTCATACAAAATAGATGCTTTCTTACAGTCGCCCCGCGGATATGTAGCATTATTGGGATCGACCTTCCAGAATACGTCCTTCCTATCGGTGGGAGCAAACGTTGGAATCAGGTTATTACACGTGTAGAATTCCTTTGTCGTCCCACGGAGTGCCAGACGTCCCTTCTTGGACCCTACAGCAGCCGGCTACAAAAATTCCCAGGGAAAATGTCAGTTTATAGTCCGAACGATAGATGCGAGTATCGTCAAAAAGTACGGGACTTACCACTGCGCAGTAAATTGGGTACTGAGGTGGTGTCGCAAATCCGGATAGAGCGAAGGTAGGAGAAGTATTCGCCTCTACAAAGCGATTATAGTAGAGGTTTGGAGAGGAAGTAGCCCGAAGGACACCCCCAGTGAGGGTCCAATTCAGCGCTGGAAGGCCGCAATCACTGCAGACCTATTGTTGAGGAAAACAGGGGAAGTGCTTCAGGTCAATAATAGCCTCATGTATTGCTATGAAGTACGCACGACAAGAGAGGAAACGCTAAATACGTCCGTCGACATGAGCCTCAAAGGAGGAAGTTGTGTTACCGTTGACGTCGCAGAAACCACGGTCAACGATATGGTACCCGAAAGTGTCTTGGTACAAGAAGCAGAGACATCTTCAACCTGTGCAGTGGCGAGTGCAGCCAACGCAACTTGGAAGGCGAGGAATAACTTCATTTTGTGAGCGAATAGGAACGGCGGGTACCAAAGGGGATATCGTAGGGTAGTAGCCTTGGCGTGATGCTCACCCTTTTATGCCTACTGTCAAAATCGAGTGGGCCCCTCATCAATTGTCCGCCATCAGTGAAAGAGGATAATTTACGGATATCAGTATTCCGCAGTCGATATAAAGATTTGTCACCAGGGAGTAGATTCAATAGCCAGTGTAGTCCTGAGAGAAGAGGGAAGATTCGGGGATGGGGTCAATAGCCGCGCAGACGGTCGGGGGAACGAACACAAATAATCCTCACGATAGTGTAGGCTCAAGGCAGGGTCTATATCCGATACAACAACCGGGCCGCCCAATGCTACCATCCTCGGTCACTAGACTTTATCACGGGTTCCGAGTAGAGATAAGCGTCAGATCCCCTATTTGTCTATAGTCGTTCCAAATGTCTGGTAGTTTCTCTCCAGAAGACAACCTAAAGGGAGCAGTATTAGCCAACACTGAGCACGGGTGAATAAGATCTTCTGAGCCAAGGTGAGTACTTCCGACTCCCCGCAGGTAAAGCACATATTAAAATGCGAATCAAGTCCTGGGAGGTGCCCGAATTGTTGAATTACTCGAATTGTTTGTTCAACGGAAGCTTTAACTCAAATTGGGGATGATAAATCCACCATACAGCCTGTATGCGGCGCCATCAAGTCGTACAGCTCTTTTAGGACTACTCCTAGGTCGTTTGAGACGAACTCGATAGTGAAAGTTGACTGCTTTGAAAGGGATAGAAATACAAAAGTTTTATCCAATAGGTCACCTTCCTCGGCTTGATGGTAGTCGTCGTCCATGAGGCAGGACAAGACACCAATTTTGTCATCCAAGTCGAGAAGCATCAAGGAGAGGTAATAGAGAGCTCGCAAACCGCCCGTCATAGGTGTATTTGACAGCCTGTGCGATAGTTGCCAAATCGTCGAATGAGCCGGATCGACGACTCCATTTCTCGTTAATGACCTGGTGGTATAGACTCTTAAGATCAGCTATTTCAGTGTTGTTTGCCAATTCGTTGTCATTGTTGGCCAAGTCGATTTGGGCGAGCCAGTTACAGCCAGCGTTGGTCTGGTAGAGTTCAAGCTTGGTTATGTTCTTGGCTATGTTAATTAAGGTGGCCGGGCAAGCTGTAGACCAGAGGTACCCTCACAGGAGCCCATAGTTGTACATTATAACGGGTAGACAAAGTCAATCAGCCGATTTTGGCCCGGGCCTTAGCTTTATTAGTGAGTCGACCCTGCCGAAAGTGAGTATAGTATGTGTTGTAACTGAGTCGAAGATGCATCGAACCACAGGTCTTGTAATTAACCAAGAGGTATACATATACACACGTCGAACTTTGACGTCTGGCTAACCCGAGGCATGTGAGTCTGTCGACTGCAAGTGAATTGGCAGCCACTCTCGCAATCAAGTAATCTTAGCTCAACATATATCAAAATTTCAGAAAGTTTTGACGAAATAATAACATTGTGCAGTCCGTGAATGTCCTGGTTATCGCTATTTCACAAATTCGAATCTTCATTTTTGCGTCGACGCAGCTCCCATTTACAATGTATCCGATCCACGAATACCCCAACTACGCCAATTTATACAGGATATTGGCCTTCTTACAGTCGCCCCGTGGGTATGTTGAGTTCTTGGGATTGACTCTCCAAAACACGTCCTTCCTATCAGTAGGAGCAAACGTTGGGATCAGGTTATCACACGTGTAGAACTCCTTTGTCGTTCCGCGGAGGGCCAAGTATCCTGTTTTGGAACCTACAGCGTCCGGCTGCAAAATTCCCAAAATAATTAGTCTATAGTCCCAACAGTAGATGCAAGTACCGTCAAGAAGCGATTAACTTACCACTGCGCAATAAATCGGGAACTGAGGCGGTGGCACAAATCCAGATATAGCGAACGAAGGAGACGTATTCGCCTCAACGAAGAGGTTATAGTAGGCAGCCGCAGCCACCGTTGAAGAGGCAGTGGTCGCAGCCCGAAGGACACCCCCAGTGAGAGCCCAAGTCAGCGCTGGAAGGCCGCAATCGCTGCAGACCTAATGTCGAGGGAAAGCAGGAGATATCCGTCAGTTTAGTTATAGCTCCACAAAGAACTACGAAGTACTCACAACAAGAGAGGAAACGCCTGCTGTGTCCGTGGACATAAGTCTCAAGGGAGGGAGCCTCGCCGTCGATACTACGGGCACCGCAGGAACTACAGTCAACGAAATGGTACCCGGAAGCGTACGGGTACAATAGGCAGATACATCTTCATCCTGTGCGGTGACAAGTGCAGCCAATGCGATTTGCAAGGCGAGGAAAAACTTCATTTTTGGTGAGCGAATAGGAAAGGGCACCAATGGGGGAGGTGTCGTATGGTCGTAGCCCAGAAGGGGGGAAGCTTGCCCTTTTATACCTGTAGTCAAAATCGAGTAGACTCTCGTCAATTGTCCGCCATCAGTCAAAGAGGATAATCTACGGATATCAATACTCCGCCGTTGATGTAGGGGCTTACCACCAAGAAGTCGATTCAACATCCAGTGTAATCCTGAGAGAAGAGCGAAGATTCGGGGATCTGGGGTCAATAGACGCGGGGACGGTCAAATGGACAAATACAACATCGTTAGGTTGTTGGGGTAGTATGCACGAAATGACACGAGAGCAAAATATAACAGTAGTACAGGAGCTTATGCTCCATAATCCTTACGATAGCGTATGCTCAAGGGAGGGTCCATATCCGATAAAACAACCGAGTCGCCCAATGCCACCATCCTCGGTCACTAAACTCCACCGAACCCGAGTGGATAGGAAGATTTCCACTCTGGACGAAGAAGGGCTGGAGCTCCCACTGCGCCCTGCGTTGGTCCACATAGTCGTAAGAACCCCATTTGGTGGAAGAGTTCAGTAAACCCTGCCAAGCAGACTCGAGTTCAGCAGCGCTCGGTGGGCCATCTCGTCGCCGAACGGTCAGAATCGCCACCCTACCGTCCTGCGAAATTCCATGATTGATTCCTTGGCGCCCTGGCTCCAGTAAACTAGTATTGTAGGTCACTGTAGAGTTGTCAGAAACGTTGAGAGTATTCATAATGCCCCGGATCGTGGGCGCTCTTACGCACCCTCAGTTGTCCACCAGATGCCATCGAGCGTCGGGCTCCATCGTGTCGGCTTAATTGCACGAGATACAAGGTGATCCCTTCCTCCATTATATCCATTTATAGATATATCGTGGTGTGCGCCAACCCATAGCTCCTGGGATACACTGGAAACGAGGTCAGAGACACTACAAACATTGCGTTAATGTATGAAGCCTTACGCTAAGAACCATGCGCCAGTCCTCGCACCAGCTCCATCCTGCTTCCATGCCCTAAAGTGATTTCCACCTACTAAACTCTCCCAACACGTCCCATAATCTGGCCATCCGTAGAGCGGCCAATCAAAATTCTGGCGTACTAGGAGCTTCTCGGTCTTGTTTCCTCCAGTAGTTGGGTATGGGTCCGATTCCGGGTCATCCGAATCTGGAAAACGGGACTGTGATGCATGAAATGGTGGAGAAGAATCATCAAAGGGGTCGTGAAGCATCGAGTCGCCCAGGTTGGCAACATGCAGCATGCCGATGTGTAAACCGAGGCACTCTGTGGAGAAACCGAGGGTTTGAGCGTAGTGTAACAACCCTCTGGGAGTGAGAATGTAGGGGTCGGAAAGGCCGGAGATGATGACGTTGAGTGGCTCGCCTCTTCCTGGGAGTGTAAACTGTATTTGATGGTTTATCGCTTAGCTATCATCGCAAATAGAATAAAATTTGACGCACATCCAACATCCTACCGCCCCGTAGCCTTGGATCAACCCAGCCCATAGGGACCTCTGTGCGGTGCGGTATCTCCAAAGTGAAGATATCATATTCCCTCGTTCCCTCACGTCCGACAGAAGACTCTGACCATCGACTATTGAGCGGTTGTCGTCCTGTGTCGTCGTGCTCAGAAAAATTCCAAGCGGAAAAATGACCAGTGTCGCCGGTTTCTCCAATACTGGACATTATCGTGACTTCTTCGACGTTTCGTAACGGCGACGCCGATGCACCAAGCCACTCGAACGACCCATGCTTACCGATCCTATCACACCATTGAGCGACTTCTGCAGTATTATCTGCATTCACAGCGTCGCATAGATATCTATGTCGACTTTGGAGGCCTATATCGCTTATAAGCGCAATGGTGAGGACGAGCACCACCAATCGGCAACGGGTTGCGTGCATCCGAACCCGTCTGGATGGTGTCCAGATAGAGATTAAAGTCGAGTTATATCTTGCTTGAGGTCGAACGAGGGGCTTTGGCGACGTTGGAGAGGATCGCCCGGGTTAGCTGAAAAGAGTTGGGTTCAAGGACGCGACGGGACCAAGCTTGCCTGCGCCGCTTGAACCCAACTGCGACTGTGGCTTGTGCCTACACCAAGAATATCACCGAACGTGATCACAAACTCGTATCTATACCGATTTTTCACTGGTTCTACATCATCTACCTTGATAAACTCATACTTATATACTATATTGTCCAATGGCGCAGCAAACTCAGTCATGAGTATCGCAGCTTAATTTGTTCTTTCGAAGGAGACCCAGTATTTAGGAGAAACGATACTTTCAGACTAGTGACTGCGTGGATGTGGCTTTGCCCGCAGACTTGCACGCAAGCTTTCGACATATATGTAGTCGGGTGAGAGTGGCCTTCTTTATTTAAGCAACCAAGGTCGAAATTAAAATGATGAATTTCCTTTTTATCAAGGTAGATTGATTATATAAGATCGAGAATCGGATTCTGAGACCAGAATCGCATGTAGAATCGCATGTCGAACGGTGCGACCCGTGACGGTCAGGGTAGAACGAAGAATCCCTATTTTGGTCGGATTCGCCAACTGAGAATTGTCGCCAGAATTGTTGCTAGAATCGCCGCCAGAATCGACCAAAATCGCCTGGTCTAACTCCCCCTAATGTCTGTCTACAGAGGGAACGCTTATACGATGATTAGAGCGTCAAAAGTGCCAAAGCGAGACGTTCGACGTGCGCAATCATGACGGACTGGGATTCCTGAAAGAGATGCCATTAGTCGTAGGAAGTGATAACTTCGGTAATTTATTCGGCCTGGCTATAGATTGGGTTAATTATTCTTGAGTGATAATTCGGTCTCCGCCTGAAAACTGGGTTGGACTCAACCAGATCAACACCGTCTACCCCTACCCCGATTTGAACCTCATATAAATACATGAATAACCTTCACACTACTCCTGACACCAGTGGCCATCTGGCACTCGACAAGCAACTCGAGAATAGACGCTGTGATCTGCTGGCTCAAATAGACTCGGCCAACAGTGGCATCGGGTCAATAGACACAGTTTCAACAACCAATCTCAAGATACTATATAACCAGACTATCGATGAGAAATGGATTCGTCGACGCGGCTTACTCCCCGATCCACTTGTCGCGCTCCCTGAAGACATTTGGCCATCAATTATTGCACAGGCAGTCGGTTATACCAACAGAGACGAGTCTAGGGATTCTCTATTACATCTTATTCGCGTCTCTCGACTCTGGATGATAAAATTGGTGTCGTGTCCTGCCTTATGGACGACAATTACTATCAATCCGTGGGAAGAAGATCTACTCGCTAAAGTCGCTGTATTTCTATCGCTTTCCAAGCAGTCAAATCTCAAGATTGAATTCACCTCAACTGGCCAGGGACAATTCTCGAACGAGGTGTACGACATGCTGGCACCGTATACGTCCCGCGTGGAGGAACTATCGTTCAGTTTTTTGACCGCAGACCCCATTGAACAAATGGTTCGAGTAGTTCAATCACTTGGGTATCTCCCAGGACTTAAATGGATCCGGAATTCTCCAAACGAATTCACGGTGGATAGCTTGAATCGAATTCTTCAATATGTACCAAACCTACGGGGGGTCAAAAGCGTCTACTTGCATGCGGAAGATCTTATTGATCCACGCTCGGTGTTAGCCAATACTCCTTCCTTCACCTTGTATTCTAGACAGAAACTACCGGACATTCGGTACAACTATGAAAAACTACGGGAATTAAAGCTAAATGGGGACCATCTGTGTCTTTTGAACATCTTGCGTCGGCTCAACTGTCCACTTGTAAAGTTATCCATGGAGATGCCTCCTAAGGGCGTTAGGGCATTTATTGGATCCATTTCACGTTTCAGTCGCTTGGAATCACTCGAGGTAGTCATTTGGCCCCAGCTACGGCTGCAGGGTACAGAGACTCTCCCAGATATCCCCCCACCAATTTTACCAATAAAGTCACTACTTTTGGCGGATGTTTTCAGGTTTAACGAAGCTGATTATGTTCCCCACGAATATCCTGAGTTCGATGTGGATGTTATGAGCATCGTGGAGCGCTCAATGCCTCACATAGAAACTCTTACCCTCTGGGAGGTTCAAATTTCAAGCGGCCTGATTTCGTTGCTTCAATCATTATACCGACTCCAAAGCTTGACTATCAAAGCACGTATTAGCCTCCTATCAACAAAGGAATACTCCCCCATTCACCTTCCGCAATTGGAATATCTCGAATGGGACTTTAACGCAGCGAATATACTTCGATCTCGACCTTTGATTGCATGTTCTGTGCGTACATGCATTCTCATGTCTGGTCGTGACGACACACCCGTCGAACCCAGAGTGATCAGTGTGGCGCTTTTGCCACAAGAGTGTAGTAATTCTCTGGTTCTGCTGTCTATTGGAACTCGAAAACCATTCCACTTCCTCCTCAAAGATCTATCAGCTCTTCGCGAGCTCGAGTTTGGCGATGATACTCACAATTGATGGATCGGCGACATTCTCGAACAGTTGATCATCTTTCCCAGCACGTGTCCCGCTCTACAGAAACTGACCTTTCGAAGGTTTTGTAAAGAATGGGATATCCTATTCCTTGCTTTGGAGCAACGCAATTTCCTGAAGGACCACAGCGTATCTCCGATACGGGAGATTGAGATGTGGTACATGCCTCCCTATTCAGTTCTACTTCCACTCACTCAGCTATTGGGTGGCAAGTTTCCATCGTACTCTTCTTTTGAACGGTATGCCACTGTTGGGTTTGACGAGATTCTAGGCAGGTTAGCTCTCTATTTCTGGATCTACATTAACTTACTTTTAGTATGACAGACAAATATGTTACCACTGTCATCTTTCTTCTGACGAGTTTCAACGGTGGTCCCCGATCTCGAGAGGTATACACGAGGACTGGGACTGGACATACAGTTCCTCAACTGCTGGTGAGAAAGCCAACCCTTCCCTGGAGGCATCAGTCGAGAACTGGCTTGCCGGTAAAGCGGACCGTCGTCGTCAAGTCAAGGAGTCTATCGAGAGATCTCTGAAACGGGGGATAGAATTCGGATATTGCGAGGCTTGCAATACTCAACAGGGATGGGTGGTGGTGACAGAATATTTTTTGGATAGCGCGTGGCATGGGAAGATTAGCCCTGCCTCACAGGTACCGTAAGGTAATCTGAGATATTTTGAGCCAACACCCGGCTCAGATTTCCGTCTTCTTTAGTCCCAGCCATGTAATGACTGTAGTCGTTGATGCTAATTTGTGTAATTCTGCTCATAGAAAAGAAAGTATTTGCATTATTCTTTGTTGGAGAGTCCGAAGGATCTTGTGCTGTAGATGTTAGAGGGCAAACCTCAACAATGTCCGTAGAAGGCGTCGGTAGAGTGTAAAATGATCGGGTACGCATACATATCATCTTCAACCGGTCACAATATTCGCGACTTGACGTGTCTTCGAGTCAGTTACAAATGAAACGTGGTTGAATCCTACCTATTTACCACATCTATCTGTTATATTGTATGCGTGTGGGCCTGTAAGAAAGCTCGCACAGTTTACAGCTTGCCCGACCACCTTAAAGTAGTCGAAAGTAAACAACTTGGACCTAACCAGATCAGTATTGCCTACTTCTTTCCGTTCGATTCGAGGTATACACAACGATATGAGTAATCCTTACATCATCTCTTACAAGAATAGCCAACTGGAACTCGTCAAGGAACTCGAGGAGAGACGCTGTGACCTGCTCGCCCAAATAGACTTGGCAGACAGTGACAACGAATCAACAAGCAGCGTTTCGAAATCCAGTCTGAAGAGTCTCTATAACGGAATCATCGAAGAACAATGGAGCCTCCGATGCGGCTCGTTCTCCGACCCACTTGTCGCGTTCCCTGAAGATATTTGGCAATCAATTATTGCACAAGTAGTCGATGATAGTGATATAGAATGGCCAGAAAGCTCTCTCTTAAGCCTCCTTCACGTCTCTCGACTCTGGATGACCAAATTAGTCTCCTCCCCTGTCTTATGGACGACGATTACCATCAACGGCGATGAGGAGGATCTACTCGCTAAAGTCGCCGTATCTCTACATCTTTCCGAGAAATCGAATCTCAAGATTCGACTCACTTCCGACGTTCCAAGAGCGCTCCCGAAAGAGCTGTTCGACATATTAACCCCACATACACACCGCATAGTGGACTTATCGTTCGTCATTTGGGGCAGCGATTATGTTGGAAAAACAGTTCAAGCGATTCAACTACTCGGGCATCTTCCTAGTCTTAAGTGGATAAGAAATTATCCAAATGAAATCACAATGGAGGGAATAAATGGTATTTTACGGTATGTCCCATATCTATGTGGGGTCGAAAGCGCCGATGTGAGCGCGAGCGATCTCGTTGATCCGTGCTCATTGTTGGCTAATGGTGTTTCCTTCAAGTTGACTATTGAAGAGAAATTACCCGACATAATGTGCAGCTATAAACACTTGCAGAACCTAGAGGTGTCGGGCAATTACATAGGTCTATTGGACATCTTGAGTCGGCTCAATTGCCCACTTGTAACGTTATCGGTCGATATACCTACCAAGGCCTTTGGGGCGTTTGTCGAATCGATTGCCCGATTCAAATACTTGGAATCGCTCGAGGTAGGCCTTCGTATTCGTTCACAGATACAGGACGCAGAGATTACCCCGGGTATACTCCCACCAATCTTATCGATAAAATCATTATGGTTGTCATTCAAGATCTACGGTGAAGAGTCTGACATTGTGGGCAAAGAAAGCTCCGAGTTCGATGCAGATATTACAAGCATTGTGGAGCAATCTATGCCTCACATAGAAAGCCTGAGCCTGTGGGGAGTTCCAATCACAAGCGGCCTACTTTCGTTGCTTCAAACCTCGTATCGACTCCGAAGTCTGACTATTCGAGCGCATAGTGGCCTTCCATTATCGACAGATCACTCTCCTATTCACCTTCCACAACTCGAATATCTCATGTGGGACTTCAACTCGGCGAATATGCTTCGATTTCACCCTTTGATTGCAAGTTCCGTGGCTACATGCGCCTTCATGGGTGGATATTTCGATACGTCTATCGACCTGAACATTACCAGTGCTGTCCTCTTGCCGCAAGGATGTAGTAATTCTCTAGTTCGACTATCTATCGGAACTACGCTGCCGTTCCATCTTTCTCTCAATGATCTATCAGCCCTTCGCGAACTCGAGTTTGGTTATGATACACATAACTGCTGGATAGGCGACATTCTCGAGCAGTTGATTGTCTTTCCTAGCATGTGTCCCACTCTACGGAAGCTGATCTTTCTAAAGTTTTGTAGAGAATGGGATATTCTATTCCTCGCTTTGGAACGACGCAATTTCCTCAGGAACTACACGGTGTCTCTGATTCGGGAGATTGAGATGCCGATCACACCCCCGTATAGCTCCTTATACCCACTTACGCAACTACTGGGCGGAAAGCTCCCATCATACCCTTCAGCCAAGCAATATGCCACTCTCGGGTTCGATGATATTTCAGACAGGTCAGTTCAAAGTGCCCTTCTTCTGTATCCATAGCCGCTTACTTGTTACACTACAGGCAGATATGCTATCATTGCCGTCTTTCTTCCGATGGGTTTCAAAGGTGGGAAGAAATGTCGACAAATATTTCCGAAGACTGGGGCTGGACATATCGCTCTTCAACTCCTGGTGAGAGATCCGATCCTCCTCTAAAGGCATCAGTCGAAGACTGGATTGCTGGTAAAGCAGATCGTCGTCTTCAAATCAAGGAGTCTGTCGGAAGGGCTTTGAAGCGAGGAGCAGAATTTGGGTTATGCGGGAACTGCGTAACTCAATCAGGACCGGTACTTATAACTGCTCATTCTCTGGATGGTACCCGCCTTGGAGACATTGTCCGTCCACGTTGATACCCTAACGTCATGAGAGTGAGACGACAACGACTCAATTTTCGGCCCTCTTTGACTTGAAATTTACGGTTATAGTTATTAACGCTCACCCGTGCAATATACGTCGTTGAAAGGAAGATTTTTGCGTGATTCTTTGTCTGAGGGTTGGAAGAATCCTTGCGGTGTACAATAGGGAAGCATGAACAATGTCAATAAGAGCCAATGGCAGAGTATCAACAGTGAAATAGTGTACACGTATATTCCTTGGTAAAGCGAGGTAACCAGAGCTTTCCACCAGCCTTTGCTTGGAGTACCCTTGGGACAGTGCTACCTTGGGGCCCTTGTGAGGTTATAGTACCATAGATTGAACTATAATCGGTGGTCTGCCCTCAGTGTCCTGCTCGCGACACTTGGGATTGGGATCAGTATTATTGATCGGCGAGTTAGTCGTGGTATAGGAGGCGTCCGGGCCGGTTTAGATGGCTATCATTCCAAACTTGCGTTTCAAGTCCACCCCTCAACTTTGATTGTGACCTCCCACCCCTTTTCTGCTTCTACCAACTGAGCCTCCTGGGGTGTGCCTCTGTCACTCTTCTCTTCCGATCTCACGAGAGAGGATGATGACCCACCCATCCATCCTGACTTCTTTCCTGTAGGAATTAATGAGATTTTAAGTCGTAACCTAAATGTTTTGAGTCAGACGGTTCGTACATCCAGAGGCCGCGAGCTTTAATCGGAACACTTCGAGGTCCCATTATTCCCGTATGTAAACTGTTTGGAAGGTCGATAGCAACAGTATAGCCGTCTGTTAACCAGTAACCACGAAGTTGGTTTATTAAAGTTGACGAAGTATGTCTAATCTACGACGTAATTCGACTTAGCTTTATTATACCACCTCCGAAGAGGAAAACGAACCTTAACCGTTAGTGATGGCCTTCTCATGTAGGCTATTATCAAATAGTCCAAAGGGGGGATTCTTGTCAGCTATCAGCTGTAGGCAGCGTCATCACCTTGTTCGCACCAGTACGTCGTAGAGTTGCCATCCGTTCTTAAGCTCATGCACGCCGCAGCCTTGTTAGTAGCCGGCTCTGGCAAACGAGGTTAGCTGAGTTGGTGGGTTGTATCGAGGTATATCAACTTTGGAAGCCTGTATCGCCGGTGAGGAGGAGCACCACCAATTGGCAATGGGTTGCGTGCATCCGAACCCATCAGGATGGCGTCCAGGTAGAGATTAAAGCCGAATTGCGTCTTGTTTAAGGGTGAACGAGGGACTTTGGCGGCATTGGAGAGGATTGCCCGGGTCAAAGATGCGAGCTCCTGGGCTCCTGCCACTTGAACCCAACCTGCGACTATGGCTTATGGCCCACAACAAAAATATCACCGAACACGATTAAGAATTTGTGTCTATATCTGTTTATCACGGACTTAGGATCGTGGGCTTTACTAAACTCATACCTATAGAGCGTATTGCCCACCGGCGCAGCAAATTCAGGGATGAGTACCGCATCTTAATCCACTCTGGTCAAGGAAACTCATTATTCTGGAGGTGTAGACGCATCCAGACCAGTGGTTATAGCTTTGTACGCAGACTTTTGACATGCAGACAGCTGTGTCCATCCCACAGGAGTTTATCCTTATCAGATGCCGTTCTCCAGCTAGGTTGAAGATACGAACACTTGAATCAGCTTCTTTCTCGTGTGAGTCGTATAAACGTTTGCTAGATGAGAACCAGGGGGCTCAATGGGCCAACTAACTGCGAGACGTGTGCAGTCTCGACGGACGGGGATCAGAAAGAGACGGCATTAGTGGTAAGAAATGAAAATTTCAGTAATTTATTCAGCCTGGTCATAAATCGTACGCATTATTTGTTGGCTCATAGTTATGTCTCCGCCTAAAAGTAGGTTGGACCCAACCAGATCAATATCATCCTACCCTACGGCTATTTGAAGCTCATACGAATACATGAGTAACCGTAACCCCTACATTTCTCCCTACACGAGTAGCCAACTTGCACTCGACAAGGAACTCGAGGATAGACGCTGCGACCTGCTCGCCCAAATCGATTCGGTCATCAGTAACCACGGATCAACAGATAGCCTTTCAACAGCCGATCTCAAGAGTCTCTATAACAAAACTGTCGACGAGCAATGGAGTCGTCGATCCGGCTCATTCCCCGACCCACTTGTCGCGTTCCCTGAAGACATTTGGCAATCAATTATTGCACACGTGGTCGATTATACCTATGATAGATCGTCTGAAAACGCTCTATTACGGCTTCTTCACGTTTCTCGACTCTGGATGACAAAATTGATATCTTGTCCTGTCTTATGGACGACGATTACTATCAATCCGGGGGAGGGAGATTTACTGGCTAAAGCCGCTGTATATCTATACCTTTCCAAGCAGTCGAATCTCAATATTGAATTCATCCCAATTGGCCGGAAACAACTCCCGAAAGAGCTGTACGACATGCTAGCACCGCATGCAGGCCGTGTGGTGGAACTATCGTTCGGTCTCTGGGAGGACGACCCTTCCGAACAAATAGTTCGATTGACCCAGCTGATCGGGCGCCTTCCAAGGCTGAAATGGATCAGAAACCATTTCACAAGCGAGAACTTGAATGGCCTTCTACAATATGTGCCAAGCCTACGGGGAGTTCAAAGTGTTCGGTTGGGCGTAGAAGATCTCATTCATCCGTCCTCGGTGTTGGTTGACGGTATTTGCTTCGAGTTGTTTTTTGGAGAGAAACTGCCTGACATTTGGTACAACTATAACCACCTACGAGATCTGACGCTACGGGGGGACTATACATGTCTTTTGGATATCCTGAATCGGCTCAACTGCCCACTTGTAACGCTAGAAGTGACAGAGATGCCTTCTAAGGGCTTCAGGGCGTTTATCGAGTCCATTTCCCAGTTTAGTCACCTGGAATCGCTCAGTGTATACATTCAACCTCGGTTGCAGTTGCAGGCCACAACGACTCGAGATGTCCCCCTGCCAATTCTACCAATAAAGTCATTACGATTGGTATTCAACATCTATGCCGAGGACCCTGACACTCTAGCCAAAATAAAATCCGATTTTGATGCAGATATTACAGGCATTGTGGAGCACGCTATGCCTCAAATAGAAAGCCTTAGCCTATGGGAAGTTCCAATCACAAGCGGCTTACTTTCGCTCTTCCAATCGTCATGCCAACTGCAAAGACTGATAATTCGGGCACATAATAGCCACTTATCATTGACAGAACACTCCCCCCTTGAGCTTTCACAATTAGAATATCTCATGTGGGACTTCAACTCGGCGAATATACTTCGATCTCGACCTTTGATTGCAAGATTGGTGGCCACATGCACCTTCATGGGTGGGTATTACAATACGCCCACCGAACTGGGAGTTACCAGTACAACCCTCTTGCCGCAAGGGTGCAGTAATTCATTGGCTCGACTATCCATCGGCACTGAACAGCCATTCCACCTCTCTCTCAGGGACCTTTTGGTCCTTCGCGAACTCGAGTTTAGCTACGGTACACATAACTGTTGGGTAGGCGACATTCTTGAACAGCTAATCATATCACCTGGCATCTGTCCATTTCTCCATAAACTGGTTTTTCGAATGTTCTGTAAAGAATGGGATATCCTATTCCTCGTTTTGGAACGACGCAATTTCCTTAAGGACTCCAAGGTGTCTCTGATCCAGGAGATTGAGATGCCGATGACACCTCCCTACAGAGTCCTGTACCCGCTCACGCAGCTATTGGGTGGAATGTTCCCATCATACCTTTCAGTTGAGCAGTATGCCAATGTTGGGTTCGATGAGGTTTCAGACAGGTTGGTTTGAGACCTTCTTTCTGGGTTGGAATCCGCTTACTTATGATGTGACAGACAAATATGCTACCATTGTCGTCTTCCCTCTGACGGCTCTAAAATGTCGAAGGTAACGTTGGAACATATCTCTGAAGACTGGGACTGGACATATAACACCCCACTTGTTATTGAGGAGCCGAATCCTCCTCTAAACGCATCGATCGAGAACTGGCTTGCCAGTAAATCGGATCGTCGCCAGCAAATCAAGGAGTCTGTCGAACGATCCTTGACGCGGGGAATAGAGTTTGGATATTGCGGGAACTGTACCACTGAGTTTGGGCCGGTAGTTGTGACAGCACATTTCTTGGACGGTGCTTGATTCGGAAAGAATGGATTTGTCAGGCCGAGACTATAAGATCGAGGGCGTGAGATGCATTGAGCCAGCGTCGGTCCAAGTATCCGCCTTCTTTGACTCCAGTTCTATAGTGACCATAGACTTCACTGTTTTATTTTTGTGTAGTAATCGTTGTTGAAGAGAGAAGTTCTGCATTATTTCTTGTCGGCGGGTCCGAGGGATCCTGAAGGGTACGCAGAAGCCGCGGATAGGACGTCAGAGGCAGAAGTGTGTATATGTATGGTCCTTGCTTGATTACAATACCTGTACCTGAGGCATCTTCAACTCAGTTATAACTCGCTCGTACCCAGCGCGTTCGACTCACAAATAAAGCCTGGCATAAATCGATATATTTACTACGTATACCCTGAATGATGCATAAGCATGGGCCACCCTCTCAACTTTGATTGCGACCTCCCATGTTCTTTCTCCCTAGGTGGGCCTCTATCGCTTTGCTCCCCTCTCACCGAAGAAGGGGTGGCTGACCGACTTCTCCGCCTTGACCTCTCGTTCCCGCAAAATGTGATGAAGCTGTGAATCGTAACCCCCAACTGTTCGAGTCAGGTGCTTCCATAGAGCTAGGACACGTTCTGTGAGGAGCTTCTACGGTGGATGTGACGCTTTTGGGGTCCCATTACTCCTGCCTGTGAGCTGTAAACTGTTTGGAAGACCGATAGCAAGGTCTGTCCACCTGTTAACCAGTAGCCACAACATTGGTTTACTAGCGTTGGTGAGGCGTGTTGGATATTAACGACGTCATTGAGCTTCTTGGCCTCATTGGATCGCATTAGAAGCGGGAAAAGAAACTTTTATTCGTTCGTGATAACCTTCTCATGTGGGGTGTTATCAAATAGTCCAAACGTTGAACCTTTTCATGGAGCTGTCAGTTGACAGCCCCGATCAGCGTCATCACTTTGCCCGTACCAATATGTCATAGAGCTGCGATAAAACCTATAGATCCATCGTTCCCAGACTTACACTAGGTGTGGCCTTGTGAGCGACCAATTTTGGTGAACGAGGCTGAGGGACAAAATGAGCTTTATCGAGGAGGTTAACTCCTCTTCTTTTGTGAAGGACACGAGTTTTGTATATCGTTCATCTTCCAAGGTTTCCTTCACTGCTCAATATACTCCTGCAATATAGACGAAGACTAAGGTCAGCGATCCATCAGCATCTAAACTGATATAAAGGTCGGTTTACAGGCGCATACCTTTCATAGTTGAGATTTTCCAGACGCCGTAGAAAATCAAAGAAACTCGCGAGTCGAGGAGTCAGCAAGTTGCTTCCAGCCTTCAGCCTTCGCGTTCAGTCAACTCGCTGCCTCCCAGACAGGGCCATTATACGCTCCGTTCATATAAAACATACGCACAGAAAACATCGCAAAAGGAGCAGCGTTCATCGTCAGACTGCATCGCTCGGAATGAACTCGAAACCAAACGCGTGCACTTATCCGGACCTAGGTCTCTCCACCGTAGCCTTTTCCAACGAGCATATCCTCGTCAAAATTAGCTGCTTCTTCATATCATACAACATCCTCCCGTCATTCTGAGTGTCTATCCTCCGGGCATTCCTGTACTGCCCTGGGGACAGTGCAGCTTTGAATGTCGATGTAGGTTCTTCTTCAACATCGACTTTCCACTAAGGAGAATCGTCAGAAGAGGCCGTAATAGCTGACGAGCGTACGGCAATGAGCTAGGCAGCTGACACCTTCTCTTTGCGAACTCGCAGCGATTGATACGATTCAAGGGGGATGACGTATAGGCATCGTAGATACGTACCATGAGCTGCATTCAACCGTGACCGGTCGGATGTGGATGTCCAGTCCCTCTTGTGCTGCAAACGATTTGTCGCTTGAAAATTCTGGGCGTCATTTCAAGAACAAGTGGGAGAGACGTGGACGGATCGGGATGGATGAAACCCATCGAACTCGCACGATGGCAAAAGGAAATGCAAATGGGGGAGGGGGGAATGGAGGCAGGCACGAGATGTGTAGCATCCCCAACGTACCAGTCTGCAGTTCCACACAGTCCTTTACATGGGATGCGGATATTATTGTGTTTATTCAATACGTGGAGAACAGCTCGGCGTCGTCTCCGAAACGATTTCGAGCATATCGCACACTTCCAAGCCCCACCACCGCTATAGAGTAGCGCTACTGTCTCCTGGCACTCCTCCTCGTTTTCTTCCGTCTCTAGTTGTTCACCGGGTTGGGGTGTCATGTTCGTTGGAGGCATTGGATGATTGCCAGATTGGCGAGTGATATTGGTATTCATATTTGGGAAGCCCTCAAAAGGAGGGAGTTCACCCGTGGTTGGTGAGCAATACGGAGATCCCAATGTTCCGTCTGGCTGCAGTACTCCTGTCGGGAGAAATACGGCGTTTTCTGTGCGAGGAGCCGAGGCTGGATCATATCGACTCGGCGTTGGTATCTTCACGAGATATGGCGCGATGGAATGGGAGATAACATCTGGACCTTGGACAGCAATTGGACCTTGGACACCATATAGATTCGAAATAGTAGCGACGTCACGGTTTGTATGAGGATTCTGTGTTCGATAATCCGACCCAAATTGAATGTTTGTATATAGGCTTCCTCCTTCACGACTTTCTTGGTCAAAATTCGGATGGCCAGATTGTTGATTGGGCTGATGGGGCTCCCAACTGGACTCTCCCATCTCCAAAAGCCCGTGTCCTTGCAATCCCTGATTGGTCGGTAACGTGGACATAGCCTGCCAGTTCAGAGGCAGAGGGCGAACATGACGGAACTAGGGTCCTGACGCTCAACACCACCTTAGCTCGTTTGTCCACCTCTCGTTTGTGTACTCACTATTTTCAGAGTGCGATTTCCTTCTAGATGTTGTTTCTACTTCCTCTACCAGAAATATTGGGTCGTGTACGGCTTGATGCCGGTTTCACGTTGAGCCCAGAGTTTTCGCAGAAAAGACGCTTGGGAGCTTACATATTCAGTTCCAGACAAGCTGGTGTCGACGAGAAAAGATTTCTCCCTAGTTTATGCAGGATATCGTAGAGATGAGGCGGAATTGAAGAGTACAGAGGCCAGGCTAGTAAAACTTTGACACTGGTTTATGGTAATATGCATCTTCCTTGATTTTACCTTTCCATCTGGAGTCTAACTAGTAATACTGGACGGGTTAAGGGGGACGCCGTGCGTGCCCATTCTCACTGATGACATCGGCAAAGATGGAGCTGATCATCTCGCCTGAGCCCAACGCAAAGAGACTGTTTAAATTATGGAACACTCTTCATTGGGCTTGGTTACTGCTTGTGGCAGAGACTTTACAGTGCGTATTTCGTCGGGCCAGCCGTGGACGCTTTGTTGAAGCGAACTGATCATAAACATAGAGATAAAGAAATTCCACCTTTAATGACGTGTCTATCGACTTCTAGAGCTATTGAGGCGTTTGACGGATGCCGAGATTATTCAATATTCTCGAATCCTTGCAGGGGCAACCAACAAAAGTTTGAACCAGTCCAAGCCATGCCGCGTACATCAAGTGTTCTCTACGAGTGCATGTACGTTTATATATCGCGGTTGAACAGCCACTCGACTTCCACAATCGACGGAATCTATGTTTTTGGCGAGCTAGCCAAGTGAAGGAAGTGATTATTGAGATGTCTTCCATGTGAAAGCAATATTTTGGAACGTAATTTTCTCTAGAAATGCTGGTATCAAGTCAATGAAGTGCAAGAGGGAAGACAACTATGGTTCTATCTCCTTAGGAATATGACACTTTCACAAAGGTAGCTACCATGAGCTATAGAACCAGACTAGTTTGTATAAAATGACGAAAAGTTCGGATCGAGGGCTCCAATGAACCATGTGGTAGACGGCCAAGTAACTCTTTAGACTCCATCCATATGCCTATTGGCACAACAAAGCTCAGGGATGGACGCTGTATCCCAAACTTGGCCTTTGGAAGTGGTTCGGCCCTTCGAGGCAAAGATGCTTACGAGTCGGTGACCGCCGCTTTGCGAACCGGCTTTCGACACATTGATACTGCGCAGTTGTACCACAACGAAGACAGCGTAGGGATGGCAATTAAAGAATGGTTGGATGCCGATTTGGGTTACGAGAGCAGAGGATCTGAAAAGCACGTCATTGGAAACTCGCCGACGTTTGGTCTCCCATCAAATAAGCGGGAAGACCTTTGGGTTACGACAAAGTATGGTGGTGGAGATCAAGGGCCGTATGAAGAGCTCCAAAATAGCTTGAAGAGGGCGAGTCCAGCACAACTATTCAGAGGACGATGGTCTTGACACCCAATTATTGATAGCTGCAACTGGAATACGTGGACCTTTATTTGATACACAATCCTAAGCTCATTCATGGGAACTTGGAGGATATATGGAGAGGAATGGAACAGGCAAAGAAGGACGGGATTGCCAAGTATGTATCCTCGGTTCTGACAAATGGTTGACCCCCTTAACTCTGTGGCTAGGAGCATAGGCGTTTCAAACTTTGATGCAAAGCAACTATCGGATATCGTGAAAATAGCAAAGGAGGTACCAGTAATCAATCAAGTGAGTTCGCAAAAGGCACAATCGCGTCGTTGCTCATACTCATGGTAGATAAATCTTCATCCGTACCTCTACCAATCAAGCCTTGATACACTCAAGTTCTGCAATGAGAACCGGATTGTCGTAGAGGCTTATGGCTCTTTATAGTATGGAGACCTTTCTCGACTTGATGACGAAACTGACAGACTACAACTAGTCCCATAACGCAGTATCCGGATGGACCAGTGACTGCAGCGCTAATCGAACCGCAACATAGGCTAATTGCTACCGCTGCTCAGGTGCTATTCCTGTGGGTTCGAGCGAAAGGGGCCGTCATCGTCACCACTACAAATAGAAACGAGCGTTTGGTGGAGTACTTAGCACTCGGAAAATTGGGTCCTCTTTATCAAGCCGAGGTCAACGCGATCGATGCTGCAGGCGCCATCCCCAGCTCCGACATCGAGTCTAATGGCTGGCCGGTGACAAAGACTGATCCGACCATTTCGCATCTTCATCGTATTCTTAAATACCGTCGTTTCATCTCTTGTATATTCATTCTCCAGGCGACGGCGCTTACCTATTTTGTATACGTCCGAAACCTACGGAGATCGAGTCCTAACTGGGAAACGATGGTGTGTGCTGGTTCAGTAACTATCCTCTTTATAGCCTCCATACTTCTGACCCTGATTCGACGGCGAGCGACGGCGAGAGTTGTTGGAGCAGGTGCAAATGTTTAGCTAAGATTTCAGCTGTATTATGCATTTATATACGGAAACGATTGTTCAGTACATTCATCGCAGGCTTTGAGGCGTCTAGGTTCAATGCAGTTTCTTTCCGTTCTCCACCCTTATCGCAGCGTTTTGTGCCTTGGCTCCCGCCTTGACCAATGAGGTGATACGGACCATCATGTCCACCCACATGATGGCCGGAATGACGAGATAAGGGATAGTCGGATAAATAATCGACCATCTTCCCTCTTCGGTCATGGCATAAAACTTGGAAATTGGGTCGAGCGTCTTGTCGTGAGCTGATGGTGCCGCAAAGGTGACGAAGATCACCGTAGTGGTCGTAACGAGCGCGGCAGACGCATATGCAAGAAGGACAGGATATAGCGTCTTTTTCTCTGATGAAAGTCATTAGTTGCGAGGAAGCGAGATGAGACGGCGGAGGGTATACCTTTTTGAAGAGCATACATTCCAATTATGCATCCAGGAATTTGAATCGGACTATATAAAGGCATTGAATAGATCAATTCACACGTTTCAACTTGAGACTTACACTTCCATCCACATGAAGACGTTCATAAAGTGAAATTCCCATGGCCTTTGTACGAGTCCCCAGGTAGCCAGCATGAAAGGATCGTTTGTTTTATTCGTATAATCATCGACAACAGCTTTGAAGAAGGCAAAGACCTGCTTCAAAATAGGCCAGGTCTGGAACTGAGCAGGATATACGGGTAAGAGGTCGATTGCCAGACTCAATACGAGGTGAATAGCGAAAAACCAGTAGTATATCATGTCTAGCGGACGTGAAGAAAGCGGTTTGACGGCTGTTGAAGCATGTTTTGCAAACTTCGGTTGAGACATTTGCGACGAAAGCTTTGACTCTGTGAATAGAATAGAAGCGGTCAGACCTAGAGAGTTTTTTTTTTGGGCTTGATGGCTTACAATTGTGGTGGAGTTTAGGTTGCTAGAGCTGTGTTTATTGGACGACATATCGTTCGACATTCGACCGCTTCGACTACTTCGTATTGTATCGGAAACTAAACCATAATTGGTTCAAGGGCGTACGCTGAAGGAATTGTGTAGAAATTCGCCAGAATCTTATTTGAGGCACCTTTTTAACGGATAAAAACGACTGTCAGGCCATAATAAGTAATGAAATTTCATCGCCAATTTGTGTCGGGAACTAGAGTGGCCATCTTTGTTGAATCGCTCTCGTGATAGGGCGGACAATGAACACCTAGTCACCGATGGATAAAGGATCTCCGAGTCGTACAGATCGATAGATCTGCATGTCTAGGTAGGTTGGCGTGGTGCCGGTGGTAGAGTCAAAAGTTTGACCTGGACCCGACCTCCACTTTTGCTCGATCATATAACACTGTAAAAAATTATGGACGAAGGAGTTATTGGCTGCCTGAGAATCGGGGGAAAAACACAAAACTGTCTCAACTCCATGACCTGACTTCGATTGGTTCTCCTTCAACCAGATTGATAGTTCCAGGAGCTTGCCATGACCGGGGAAGAAAAGAGATCCAAGACGTCAAAATACGTGCTTATTCGTGTATCAATCTAAAATAAAGATGCACCTTCTAAAGAGGGTTAGATAAATCAGCGTAAACGCGCCAGGATAAAAGCCAAGCGGAGTTTGAACTACACCTTGACCTTCAACCTGACCACAGTTTTCCGCGTTCACAGACATTATGACCGCGAAACAAACAAATTCTAACTTTTCCTTTGTACGTTGAGCACCGTCTCGTTCTGTCCTGTGATTCCGTTCAGGAAGGACCATTCCTTTTGTTCGTCGTCATTCCATTCCTGCACTAACTTGCTTTCTCAAATACAGGAGAGGTACTTCGAACACATGGAATCGTCCTCTGATGCGCCTCGTACACAGGTTCTGGGTGAATACAACCAGTCGGTGGGTTTCGGTGTTGCGATTAGTCGAGGATAGTACGGGCTGACCATCCTTCTCATGTTCAAGGCTGCACCTCTTTACTCAGGAACTGTACCAACTCTGCCGTCCTCCAGCAACGGAAGGTTTCGCCCCCAGGTGAGCTCGCTATCCTAGCAGGCACGATTTACGCAAACTCATCGCACCACGATATCTCGTTAGAGACCGCGTTCTCTCAGCTTACCCTCCAATCTGAGGCCACTGGGCTGGCTCGCTCCTAGTTCCCCAGCTGCCGTGAACGCTCGCGAGTCTTACATCCTCGACCCGAATGAATCTTCCCCGTCTGTATCGTCACCTTCCACTCGCTCTTCGACTGTATTTTCAAGCCGAAGCTCGCGCTTCCTAGAACCTCGGATCATAACGCCCAGTCCTGTATCGTCTTCAGCAGAAGGGTTTCCCTCCTCGCCGACAGCGGTGAAGGGTAAAGGGAGAGCCGTTGAGATTCTCGCTGCCGACGGTCACGAACATACCTGGCTGGAAGACGCTCCCCATACTCCAAGTCGAGACTTAGACGACATGGGTTTAGACGAGATTAGCAGGAGAGACGAGGAACTGGCTCTCGCAATTACGATAGAAGACCTTCGTTCTGAGGGTTGTACAGACGCTGAAGTCCAGCAGTATCTGGTCCAACTGAAGGCTCTCTCAGCTCAAAAAGTGGAGGAGAACTCTCGCTCATTCTCACCCTCGCTTCCAATGGAACGCGCACCACCAGCGCTCACCTCACCCGTTTACGAGACCTATCACGCCGTTGAGAGCATCATAGACCCTCTCGCCAATCGCAAGCTACCTCCTGCTTATGGACCTGATTATACTCCTGAAGCCTCGACATCCTCTGCTGGATCGCCTGTGTTGACCTCGAGGCGATTGAGCGTGTCAAGTCACAATGGCACCACCCGGGTCTTGCCAAGAGGTGATGCACCTCGAGCATCGTTTGAAGTCTCTCTCCCTGATCAAGCTAGTCGATTGGAGATTGAGATGGATAGGCGTCTCGAGGAGGTATTCCAACGGCATAGGCGCGAGGTCCTGCAAGAGTGGAACGAAATCAGGGCATCATTACATCGTGAGCTAAGAATGGAAGATACCAGACATGGACGTCACGAACGTGCTATGGGCTCTGGACACGAACATGGTCCCCACTTTGTCCCTCGTTCTCCCGATAGCGGGAGAGGTTCGCATGATCCCAATCGAGGACAAGATTCGTCTAGTAGGAAGTACAGCTCGTTTTGGTACCCTCATCTCGGGTTTTAAAAATCCCAAGTCGAACGCTTGGGCCCTGCCGGACTCTTCCTATGGGGCAGTGATAATAAGTATGGGTCGCGGTGGCCAGCGAAAGGCGTTGGGGACATATCTAAGTCGGATGGGGATGAGTAATCCAATTTGAGTTTATCATCACCGAGTTTGTCAGTTGCCATTTCCAAGACCCCTTTCTCTCTCTCTCTCTCTTGTTCTCTCGTCTTCGGTGCCTTTTTATCCAGCTTAGAACGCTGGAGGATCTCCCTTTGACTTTCCTTCAATCGTGTATACTATAACTCGACATTGTAGGTGCAAATGACGCTCATTGCACCCTACGTTACATTTCTAGAAGTCTGTACCATCGTCCATAGACTGAACGACGATTATCTACAGTGATTAAAGTAATAGGAGCTCTGATTAGGAACGTATCTGAAGTTTCAGGTGAAGGACGAGCACATGCACAGGGGTATTGACCGACGAATCCGGTTCTTGCCTTCTCCCTCTTCCTACCCTCTCCCACCCGTTCCGATGGAGTGGCCACGACTATGAATAAGGAAAAGTCAGAAGTGTGGGGAAATATTCGTGGGATGTCCAATGGAACACCAGATCTGGGGCGAGATAGCTAACGAGTTGAGCTGAGAAGAAGACGATAATTACTGGGGCGACGTCGTCCTCGACAGCTATCCGGCATTCATTATCGTTATAGGTTGTCGAGGACGCCTTGGTAGAGACTCGGAGACGTATTTCGAGCGGAGAACGCCTAATGGGTGGAGTAATTTTAACTACTCGCCTCTCCCCGTCGATAAGTGGTATGTTGTGGGATGTTATGCGAATAAGCCTGCGCAAAGATATACCCGATGTATGTGTATTACGCAATATCCCACCCGATAGAAGTCAAAGGTACGTAGTACCTCAGCACCGCGTCAGGACAGCTCACACTTGATTTGAAGTTCTCTGTCTGTCTTGACTGACGCCACCACCTCGCACGACCACGGGGAATCTATGGGTTGGCGAATGACATTAGGGTGTTGCTCTCCCTTCATTTCACATAATAGGTATCCAGGGTTATCGTCCTCATCATCACCACCCCATTATCATTATCACTTGGAAATTCCACGCGAGCACAGAGGTGATATCGATAGAAGAGGGAACCAAGCGTGCTTCTGGTGGGGCTATTAATGCTGCGCTTCTTCTTCTTTTTGTCTTTTCTAGGACCATCGAAGGTCATCAACAAACGGTTCTTTCCCTCGCTCTGGCAAATTCTCGCAATTGGTCGATAGACGGCAAGACAGCGAGGCAAGGCGCCCTATTGAGACGGGGTCCAGGAAATTCCTCGGTCGATATGTCCATCCGTACGTAATACCATCTGACAAAGTTTCTCGCTCGTTTCCGATGAGAAACGAGGGGAGAGGGGGAACGAGTGTTATTTACTATAGGGTATGGAGTCCGTCGGTACGAGTTCCCCTCAACCGAGTAACTACAATTGATCGGCATAGATTCTCAATTATGCCCGAGGACCGAGTCGTTCGGATAGATTCGCGTCCCCCCGCTGACAACAGCATCCGGTGATTACGCACTCTTACCTCTTTTACCTTATTTTGGGAGTGACTTGCTTCTCCCCACTTAGCCTTACGCGCTTAGGCTAAATCCCAGCCTTGACATCACATGGAACCCAAACCCACCATCACGTTATCGCGTCTTTCTCGTCTCTCACGCCGTCGTCATCGTCCTCATCATCACACCATCGGCATGGTCACTGAAGGTGACAGCTCAGGAGGATTGCAAACCGAATTGAAATTAGCCTTGCGAACAAATGATCCATTTGGCGGGTTAACCAACCTCCACAAGACGGAATGAGACGTGTACTCACGGGCACAGCCCATCATCTGATGTGCCCTCGAAAGGAAACTTCGAAAAGTGTCCGCCTCTGGTGGAGGGGGGAGGGAAGGGAAGTAATCGAGAATGCCGAGTCAAAAAGGGGGGGTCAATAGAGATAATCATGCACCACCAGTGCATCGGGTAACAGCCCACACGCCCTCCAAACTAATACAGGTTAGATCGGGTATCGTACTTCGCGGGCGAAACAGGACAAACGCGGCGTCTCATGTCTAATAGGCGGATGCTATTCGGCCGGGACTCTCATTGTAATCAACCCCTACATTCAGACGCTCGATTGGACTGAGTGAGGGCACAATCATCGTTATAGTCATAATGAGACAGTCATCCACTACGTAAACAGAGATACGCTTAAGAAGCGAGAGGACCGCATGGAACACAAAACTGCTAGACTTCTGATGCACGATGGTTCCATAACCCTTGAAAAGTTATCGTCTTCTGAGATATCTCAACTCCCTGACTCGGCTGAACCTCCGGGTATGAGCGTAAGGTGAGGGTTGTAACTTCTAGTGTTCCATAACGCTCGCATAAAACATAAACCAGTACACGATGACAAAAGAGCAAGGATGGAGAGGGAGAAGAGGGGAGGGATCGCGAAGAGGAGCAGGTTAAGAAGGGGAGATTGAGAGAGGAAGAGGGAGTTGGGGGGAGACATAGGATAGCAATACATTCGCTAGACAAGACACGAAGACGAAACGGACCGGTCCAAGACAGAAGAGAGAAGAAAAGGAGAGAGAGAAAAAGGAGAGAGAGGGAGAGAGGAGAGAGAGAGAATAGACAATTATTCCACACAACCAAGCGGTCTAGATAGACTGTAAGAACGAAATGAACAAAGGGATAGGAGGAAGAGAAGGAAGTGATAGATGAAACCTGTAGATAAAAAACCGTCCATACGAAAGTCAAAAAACCAGAAACCAGTTGATCAAAGAGTGTCAAACGCGAGCCAGAAGAAGCGCAGATGAAGCCCTAACTTGTCTTGTGTTGTCGTGAAGTTTTACCAGCATTCGCGGATAGAACAAAATAGTTTTTCATTTTTCGTCGTCCTTTTGTCGTCTACCTTGTCTCCTTCCTCTACTACTGCTGCTTCCTCTTGGCGATCTACAACGCCAATCTAAACGCGCCCAATGCCTGCGAATCCTCCTTTGATCGGCCTGGGGGACCACTAGATGCCCATTGAGAGTTCAAAATGTTGGGCAAGGAGGGCAACGCCGAAGAAGTGGAAGGAGCAGAAGAAGTGGAAGGTGACGTCGGAGACGGAGAAGGACCAGAGCGGTGGTTGTGATATGAATCACCCGTCGCGGTCATAGTCGCAGTTGACGAGGAAGAGGCAGACGAAGGGGGCGGCGAAGAGAAATAGGCATCTCCGCTCCTGCTTCGTTCACCGCCGGATCCTCTTTGTCTCGGATACTCCGTCGTCGGCGTTCTCACTGTCTGCGCATCCACCATCATCACATCCTCTCCATCCCGTTGAGGTGGAGGCAGAGATGGAGAGTGGGAATGACCACTAGATTGGCGCTGCTGACGGAACGATTCTGGTGCCGGGATTGGGGCCATGAATCCAGGCGTAGGAGGAGAGCCAGTAGACACGGACGAGATGGAGCTCGAGTAGTGGTGTTGTTGCCCATGGTGGTGATGATGATGGTGGTGGTGGTGAGGGTTTGACAACGAAGGTGGAGGTTGGGAACGGTGTCCTTGTTGAGACGTCGACCTTCCAAGTGGTACAAGTCCCGGCATCCCATTTGAATGGGTGCCGGCACCTGCGCTTGGACGTACGACGGAGAGGGACGAAGAAGAGGACGTCGACGTCGAGGAGGACAGACTGTTCGCGCGTCCCTTGACATATGCGCTCCCGCCACCAAAGTGATGAGACGGTTGGGAATAAGGGCTGCTGGAGGACGTATATCCTCCTCGACTCGTCGGTCTCCGAATTGGCCCAACGCCTCCATCACTTGCCGCACCGCTGTTGCCGTTGCCGTTGCCGTTATTGTTGAGAGGAGACCCATACTGGGTCAGGGGCGACTGATATGAGCCGGAGCTCGGGGACCATCGAGAGGTCATTGAGGTCGAGGAGGAGGAGGACGTAGACGTGGGAGTCATCATCGGGAACCCGACAGCATTTGCATTTGCACTCGACGTACGGCTGCTGCCCGCACTAGTGGTCGGTGGCACAGGGGGTAAAGTGAGTGATGGTGGTAGTGGTGGCGGATACGAGGGAGGGTTGGGCAACGCGAGCGTCAGCATTGGAGGTCCACCACCTCCACCACCCACGCCATTAGGACTACTCAACAATGGTAGTGGTGCACCCGTCTTTCCAGTTCCCTTTGTGCTCGCATAGATGCCGTCTGGGACGATAATGTCCCTCAACTCCGGATAAGCCTCGACTCCAGGTAAGTTATTCCAATCGGTCGCACTGAAATAGGCTACGCAGTGCCATTTCCTCGGCTGGTCCGCTGAGGAAGAGGAAGAGGAAGGTGATGAGGATAGCCCATTCGGCGTCGAATCAGAAGGTGGGTGGAGGTATACATAAGCTGTTTAAAGTGAAAATGCAATGAAAAATGGACAAAAAGATATGGAAGAAGGGGGGTTTGTATTGAAAAGAGGATGAAACGAAAGAAAAAAAAAGAGACGGTACGATTGGCATGATGGAAAAGGGAGGGAATTGAACGGCACACGCAGAAGGCAATTAACCAAGCGATCGAGCGCATAGGGTTCAAGAGTGAAAGAAAAAAGAGAAAAGAGAGGTTAGCAGTAATAGAACGTGGTCAGCAGACCAGCGAAATTGGGACGAAGAGAGTTAATGGGCCACGGATAGTGGGGTTTTGGTAAATGGGATCACGGGCCCATAGGGAAATCGAATAGAAATATAAGGGACGGAGGAAGGAGGAGGGGAAAGGCGGATTCAGTGAGATCGAGGGGGAAGCAGCATCAAGGTTTGGACCGAAGATATTGTCCCAGGACGATGCCCATGCCCACGCCCAGGTTCAATTCAAGACGAACCGGTAGTAGAGCATTCAATGGAAAAACAGAGGCGTAGGGACGCGTCCAAGTCGTCGTCGACGTCGACGTCGTAATGAATAGAGCACAGAACAGACGGCGGATTCAAAGTAGAATACCGATTTCCGTTCGTTTGTGTTTTGTATTTGTATGATGGCGATGTTTCGGGACGAACCGTAATAGCAAAAGGGAGAGTGAGTGAGTGAGAGTGAGCGAGAGTGAGTGGTGAGTGAGTAGGTAGATGATGAGTGGGTGAGAACGCAGGAGAAATAGGCCCGTGCAGAGGGAGAAACATCGCCACCACGCGTCCCAATATTACGCATTCCCCCGAAGAGGCGAGGCGACAAAAGAGTGAAAGTGTAGGAAAGAGCGAAAACGCAAAGGATATACCGTAGGATCATTCCACGAAGGGGGTTGCACGTACGTAACAGTTTTTGGCCAGCGCGAAAACGACGGGTTACCGAGCAGGGTCGAACGAGTGTCGTGCCAGGGCCATGGACGATGCGAGCGAGC
Organism: Serendipita sp. 400; assembly: GCA_019627735.1. Lineage (NCBI taxonomy): Eukaryota > Fungi > Basidiomycota > Agaricomycetes > Sebacinales > Serendipitaceae > Serendipita > Serendipita sp. 400. The sequence goes on from WSTP01000016.1 coordinate 53,425, forward strand.
GAAGCCGATAGTCGCATCAGCCACGAGCATATTATGTGATCCATTGTGTGTGTACGCAAGTGTAAATTTGGTGAATGTGTGTGACACCCAAAAAAACCCCCCAAGGCCCAAAACCCATCCCGCCGGTTCGGTTCGGAAGGAAGGAAATCGAGATTACGGGCCGTGTGCCGTTCGAAAAGGGGGAGGGTATAGCATGAAAATGGTGAGACCATGAAACCGGACGCAGCCAATCGCAGCAGAAGGAACAGACGTCCGAGATTCCGTCGAGCATACATCGAGTTGTCCAGGGACAGGCAAAGCGCCAATCCGTTCCGTCCACCAGAATACCCACCGTGATACCCATATCAGGTCAGGCGATAGAACGCGATAGAGTTATGAAGCGGGTAAGATGCGGTTGTAGTGGAAGGCGAAGATGATATGATGGATCAGGAGAGGAGGATGAGGATGAGGATGATGGCCCATCATTACCGTGTCCCATGGAGACGCGACAGCAGGTGAGGGTTGATGTTTGTGGTGGAACAGACGTCGTCGTCGTAGTGTATTTGCGCACGAGGTGATGATGGGCGGATCCCATGTGTGTGTCCAATGTCGGCGGTGGTGTATTCACGGAGAGATCGATAGTTCATTTCGGGCGTCCACCAATTTCCGCGGGGTTTTCGCGATGGAGGGGTCGGGCGCAGGAGGCAGTTATGAGTGGCAGCGGCGGACGTTTTAGGTGGATATTGAAAAGAGAGAAAAGCGGAGAGAATAGAATATAAGGGATACTCGGTCAGTTTTCTCTCGTTCAATGCATTCATCACGGGCGTATATGCGGTAGAAGTTGAGGTGTCAACAACGAAAAGGCAGAGGCGGAGGAGGGGTAACAATACAATGAAATGGAAGTGGAGCAGGAACAGAAAAAGAAGTATACGCACAGGAATACGTCTGTTTCGTGAGTCCGTCCGGCTTTGTTGGTCTGTCCTGTCGACGGACGGGTTGGAGAGTGGCCAAGGTCTGGGAGTCAGAGGAAGAGGCTTTCCTCGCTCTTCTATCCGCTTTGGCTTGTTTCTCCTCTGGAGTAGTTTGTACTTTTTCTTCATAGAACAAGAATGGTTCGCGCATACGCGACTGAGACCTGGGAAGAGAGGAGGAAAGAATGTCAGTCGAACGAAACGAAAGGAAGTCGATAGCGAGGGTTAGGAACGATGTATATGTTGCACCCTGCATTCATGCATGGAGTAGGACTACTCACCATCTCCTCCCGTCTGTCCATCGTTCCAAGCCACTGGTCGTTTGTGCGGAATCGTCTCCTGAGGCGGAACCTGTTGGGGCTTCTTCCCAGACGAACACTTGACCAGATGCAAGTAAATCTCGTTCAGAAGGGGAGAGTCGGCGACGAATGAGGGGGAGTATGCCTTGACGGACGGCTTCGAAGACACGATGGGCGTCCTGGGCTGTACGAATCTCTACAATGAATCCAAGAATGTTAGTATTCGTTTAACGTTTTCTCAAATACGTCGATGAGCATTCGTGGCGGGTTCGAGTTTCCGGACGAGGAGGACGAGGGGAGGGCGAGTTTTGGAAGATACGCACGAAGTCTTGGATGAGTAAAATGAGCTGGTGGTTGTGCTATGATAAGGCCATAATGCGACATTGTCAGTCGAAAGCAGTGGTTGAGGTCAAAGGATAAGGATGGGGGGAAAGAGGAGCAGAGAGAGAGAGAGCGTAAATTAGAGTTGTTGGAACGGATGCAGTTCCTTTAGTATTATACGGAGATGGGGGGGAGGTAAGCAAGTCAAGTAAACTTAGGTATGAGAAGGAAGTAACTATGTATAATAATTAAATAATTAACGATTATTATAAATTATAAATTATAAATTATAATTATTTTCCAGAATAACGGGGAATCTGAGTCTGTTCGTATTTAGGCGCGGCTGTCTTTACGTCCCGCCCGTCTGCATCTGATTCCAAGGGAAATAAGAAAAAAGAAAAAAAAAACTGAAAATTGTCAAAAAATGAAATAACCGTGGAATATGAGATCAATTATGGCGGCCAGAAGTGGAAGTGGGAACCTTTGGACGAACTCGGAGTTGGCCGTGTTGCTGCAGGGTGAGTAAGTGAGTAAATAATTATAATTATAATAATTATAAAATTCGAGATACAGCTTTCAAGCGTGCACAAGCCACTTTTGGGAGGCTGTATTACCATTCATTTTCCTCATCTAATGGGTACGGGTACCTTTTGATGCTGCCCATCACCCAAGATCCAACTAGGAGGACTGGGGAATAATCGAAAATTGACAAAATAGGGAAGAATCAAACGCGAAACGAGCAGGGTTTTAGCTTAACAGCTAGTGGAGTGACACCCGATCGAGTCAATGTCCAAAGCCAAAGCCAAAGCAAAGCCAAAGCTTATCCCGTGAAGCCTGTTTTTGCCCGTTCTACGTTTTACCTCCATGCGCACCCTGGTTTTTGCCATCGCTAGGCCTGCTCTATTCAGTGTCTGCCTGTCTCTCGACCGTTTAACCGATTCATTGGTGCGCCTCTCTCTCCGCTGTGACGCCAGCCCTCTGCGTATTTGACTGACTGACCGACTGACGGGATGATGGTTGGTCTGACAGCCTTGACGAGAATTCGTCCTAGCGACTGAATCAACTTATACTGCGAATAGATCTCGTAGATCGGCTCCTCCGCGGATATCGATGGGACCACATGGTCACTCTCAGTTCATTATTGCTGAGGGAACACCCCTTTCGCCGTCCGCCTCTCAGTCTCTCTATCGCTTTCTCTCTTCCTGTCGATCGCTCAGATGCGCCCAGATCTATTTGCCCAAAACTGATATCAGCGGCATCCGCAAAGGTGTCCTCTTTGGGATAAACGAGCAACCTAGTACGTCCCCGGCACCTCGTATCGTCGCATCCCCTTCGTCGGCGGTGATATTTCTCGCACCATCTAGACTTGGGAACGAGAAAATGCAATCGAATAGAGGTTGAATATGCACATCCTGACCGACCTTTGTTTTCTCATTCGGCAACAAGCGGTGGAGGCAGGCGATTATTACATATCCTCCGAGTCTATTCGTACGTCTATTCCCAGCCCTCCCTTTCCGACCTAATCACTGGATCGAGTAACTGATACTGATGATATCCTGATTGAACCGTCAATCCACCACCCCCCAGTAATACAATACATACATCCTCCTATTTCATTAGCGCTCCACCATCAAACCTTCCCCAAATCCCTGTTATTTTTCCCCTTCGCTTTGCGCGAGCATCGTTATTGGTTGGATGCCGGGCCTGCGATCAAAGATTCATGGTCCCATGCACCCGATCCAATTTAGTGGACACCCCCCCTATCCAAACCCAAAACGTTAGTTTCTCCTCGTTTCCCCCCCTTTTGATCTTGCTCGTACGTCTATCGCGCTCCGTTTGTCGTCATCTGCACCCGCGAATGCAAGAGAATGTAGCGAAGGCGACCCATACAGATGCTATCTTGCTAGTCTCCTCCGGGCAGGGAAGGCGAGGGAAGCTAGATCAGAACGCCAAAAGCAGCAAGCGTGCGACGCATGTGCGAAACAACGCAAAATTGCAGACATCCGCACTTGACCTATCTCCGTCCCCCCTCCTCCTTCTCCTTTCTAATTATGGCTTCTGGCTCGCTTTGGATACAGCCCGATCCACTGATCCCTTTCTCACCATCCAAAAGCAGCAAAAGTAAAAGTAAAAAGGACGATGACCACCAACCACCCACTATGATCGCCCCTGGAGACTTTCCCGCGGTGGTCACGAAATAGGGTCTTTTGCCCCGTTTCTTGTGAAAACACGTCTGGTTTGTTCCCCCTTTGATCTTTCCCCTCAATCGACCCCACTCAGTCCTCTACTCCCCCTCACCCATCGCGAATCATTCGTCACACTATCCCCATTTGCAGAAGTATCTCTCCGCCAAGTTATCTCCCCCCTCCCCCCTTTCTATCCCCTTCCTTGCTTGATCTAATAACTGATGATTCTATGCCATTTGCCCAGAAGCCCGGATATCCAAACATGAAACTGCCAGTCAAAACTCTCGTCGTGGCTTCGCTTCGCTTGCGGCACTTACGTTTACCCATCCGAAATGAAAACAAGCAAGCATTGTTATTGGGCGCCACCGTACACCCACCCACCGAGTTATACAGCTGTTCAAGCGCGGGTGCAGTTCGTGGCCTCCTCCCCTTTGGCTTTTCCCTTTCCAACTGTCGTCGCCATGACCAACCGTTAAGCTTCTTTGCTAAACATGACGCAGTGAGGGAACTGGACTAGGCACTCGACGAGGCGTCCACAATCCCCTTCGGTCCTTTTAGTCAGATCAAGGTCCCCTCGCTCGTCTACCAGATCCCAACTCCCAACGGACCATCCCCCACGTATGCGCATAGGAAGCGCCCGAATGCTAACGTCCACCTTTCCTTCACGAAGAATTAACGGTGGACACGCGTGTTAAGTGCGCTTCGTTCACGTCCATGTCTCGTCCAACGCGTGGTCTTCATTTCGGGCGTGTGGGCGGGGAAACCTCGTGTAATCAACGACCGACGACCGGGGGGTGGATCGATCCAACGACAAATCCAAAACTCAAAAAAAAAACAAAGGTCAAATTCAAAAGAAGACGCATCAAGGTTGTTGCGGTTGTTAGATTATTCCTTTCTCCGTCGTTACGGTACGGACGGACGAATGCTCGATTCGGGGATAGTATGCAGCTAATAAACCGAAAAATAAAAAGACAGGAAATTCGCCGTAGGAATAATAATAATCTGTTACTTTACATCATTATCTCCCTCTTGTTCTCCCACACCTTTCGACCCTGCGTGTCAGCAGCCTATCTCTTTCGTCCTCTTTCCTTTTCTTTATCTCGTTCTCCCACACGTCTCGACAAAGTCTTTTGGTTTGCTCGTCTCCTTTCTTTCGAGTATTTGATTTCAATCATTGAACGCCCGACACCGCCTAGTCCATTCATGTTCTCTATCCCACTCGGGATCTTCCCTTACGGATTGGCCCGAAGACGACTGTGGTTATCTCGCCTCGTTTCTTGGGCTCTAGACCATAGAGAAACCAGAGGTCGATCATGAAACCGATACAATCTCCCGCTCGATAGGACAGATCAAAGAGGTCCTTCCAGCCTCCCGAGCCCAAATCTTCAGCAGAGCCATTCGTCCTACGGACGGGCGGTGAATGGGCCATTTCATGTCCGTCGACTTAGGGCGATTCGTATGGCGCGGTAGGGGGCAACAAATTCCTATTCATTTCCACCTAGGTGAGTAATCGTAATAGGAGCACCAGCCTTCGTATCGCCTTCCAATTTACGATGTCTCATCTATTCATAGTCCTGTGCATACGAGTCGAGGAACCCAAAAATTGCGATCGTACGTTTCCCCTTTCCTTGTGGACTGGGTGTAGGGCGTCTGCGGTTTGTCGGTTTCGGTAAATCTCCCGTCTTCAGACCCCGCGAATGCGAGAGGGAAAGGAAGGGAAGAGGGTAAGCAAGTAAACGAGAGGTGACCTTATATCCGTCCGTTCATTATCCTTGCCTCGACGTTCTGTACGAACTGGAAGCGCCCGTCCATAGAAGTTTATGGTTAACCAGTTTCTCGAAGGCCCGTATGCAGGAAGCCGCACTGCTCTCCCACCACTCTGCGTTATTTTCAGATAATGAAGACGTTATCCGGAGAGTTATTAGATCCGTATCCACCCACATTCCACCTCACCTTCACCTACCTTATCCTCTCTCGTCTGGTACTGCCCTCCTTTTTCATCCACTTATGGCCTGTCAGCGCTCCACCTCACCTACGCTCATTGTTTTTCATCGCCTACGCTCCCAGCAAACGGGTATGTCCGTGCTATCAGTCGAGGCGAGATCCGATACCCCGGAGTTGCACTGGTTTTTGCACTGGCGTGATTCTGCTTACTACGCCCGGGTTCGCCTTTGGACGCCAATTCACCCCTTCCCCTTCCCCCTTCCCCGTTTTCTATGTGAGTATGACATTCGTTTATCAATCACCGAGGAGCACGAGCGAAAATCGATTGATTACGAGTACGTGTGTGAGTATGTGGACAGGATTATGAGAGGTGAGCAAGCATATCTTCGGGTAGGATGGGGATGTAGGCTGTGGGGGGATGATCTATATTCCCAACAGTTAACTCTGTTATTGGAAGTGTATCAGCTAATGGCGTGGAATAGGGAATAGCCATCCAATTTGTGACGATTGATCGACTGAGTTAATGGTATTCGGAGAAACCTAAGCAAGGTCAATTATGGGAGACCGGGACTTCCACTGAAGTTGAGAAGCAGACGTGATTAGCGCCTAATATTGGTAATGGTTGTACACAAACCCAGTTATTAGGAATAATATAGACATCAGTTCTAACTCCCTCTTCTCTACGGGGCCTCGGGCAATTTACCGCCTTCGTGAAAGTGACAGCTAACCAATGGATGGTTTCGAAGACAAAGAGGGCTGGACACATAAGTCGCGTTCCGCCGATAGGCTACCAGTTTGGAGGGCACGAGCGCTCCACCGACTGCGACATGGTTCACTTTGACATGCTAATGATTCGATATTATATCCACGATCACGAGTAAAACTCGTTTTCTGATAGAAGTGTATGGTGGAGTTGAGCCCATCCGATAAAGAGAAGAGGAAGATAGTGAGGATGAGAATGGAAATAATGAAAATGACCCCAAATGTTAGTTGCCGCTCGTCGGGATTGAAGAGAGGAGTACGTAGGACGCCTTAAATGGACTACATTGCCGACGACGTGACGAAGGGGGATAGCAAGCCACAAGACCGCAAGCCATATGGACAGATGGGCAAGCGCATCCTATTCGCCGAGCGTTGTCCGTATGATACGGAGCTGGATCTGCTTCAGATCTCACCGCCAGAATTATGGTTACCACCCACAGCTGGGATGCACGTACCATTAAACTCCAAATAGGAGGCTGAGCTGCAGCGAAATGATGGCGGATGATATACGCGAGGGCGTGGCCTGTCTAGTTAGCCATCGTCCACAAGGTGTAGCACTGGACGTTCACATACTAACGGCATGGCGACATATTGGGAGGCGTGGGTTCGCATATACCTGTATTTACCCACGATCGACTTCTCCTAGCCGTCTCCCAACGTAACCGACCAGAAGAGGTAAATAAGAAAGAAAAAAAAAATGTCGAATGTATACCACAGTAAACGGCCCTCATTTAGGCACTCACTCTCCTCGTAAATATCGGGGGTGTGCCGACTGCTTCGGACAAAGGGAGATCCAATAGAGAGTGAGATGAGACACGAGAACGCTTGCAAGCGATGCGTATGTTCCGGAATCGGTTATACAATGATACCGGAGCGAATAGAAAGAGAAGAGAAGCGCTCGTTGGTATCTCCGGTTATTAGGCTCAGCACCGACGAGAGAGACGGAAGCCTTTGGCCGACCCAATGATGAATGACGAGTATGCAGTTGGAAAGAAGAAAACAAGCATCGATATGTGATGGGAATCACGAGGTGAACCACTTGGATCAATCGAATTAACTCACAGTAACTTGTACGGCTATACCCAATAATCCACCGGGTCACTCCTGTTTCACGTCCAGGAGTTATACCGAGCAGTGCAAGATAATAAGATAACCACCTCATATCCAGTTTAGACTTAACACGTTCACATAATCGATATTCGGCCCTATTAAGATATATCACTGTTAGCAGATCCCACGAGCTGGAGGGGACAACGGTGAGTGAGGATGACGCGGGATCCGAGTAGAATGTGCATATTACCGCTCGCTATTCTACTCTTCCCCTCCCTAGTCCAGGAGTGCAGGCGGCCATCCTTCCCACGCGTGGCTTGTCGACGGCAGTCGTGATGGTAAACTTCGGCAAGACTACGACCCTCCGCTTTGTCTCACATCCAGCATCCAACAGCATTTGCACCTGGAACTCGATACGAGATGACATCCATGCCCCAGATGGTTCCTCCTCTTCATCAACCGCCTCACTTCTGCTCCCGTCGCTTTCTCCTCGCTCTCTCGGATCTATCAAGCGCATATACTCGCTCCACTCCGACAGACACTGGTAAACTTGTCTTTGCTGTTCAATATCCCGGATCAATCTGGTTGCAACGGGCGACCGATGAGCCAATCTCGCATCGAAGTGCGAAATGAAGAGACGAACCTGAGACTGGAGTGGCATTCGGACAGGGTGGAGCCACTCGCCCGAGTTCAGGAGAAAGAGAAGAGAGAGGTTGTCGTGCTTCTTGGATGGCTCCCTTGCCTCTTGTTCGCACACGAGAACAGAGGGCAGCCAAAACGAACACCTCCGAACAAGACAAGCGAACTTCATCGTCCTAACCATGGGTCTCCAGTCTCCCACAAGGTGATGGGACCCATGTCCAGCCACTTGCTCATTCTCCTTCCGCCTCTCTCGCACGGGCCAATAACGGCCCACAGTCGATCAGTACTGGTTCTCCTTCCTCACTCAACACAACCACACACTCCCCAAATGTATACCACTGCTGTTGCAACCACCAATTATCTAGCACCCCCTTCACTCTTTCCTTTCCTTTCCCCCCCACACTCCGTCTCAGTTCACTGGGAAGAGGAACTAATGGGCAATGCAGCGAAGGAGAAAAGAGCGACGAAGAAGCGTGAATCCACCCGTTACGGTAAGTCAAGAATGAATGAGCCTGTAGATCCTTCGTGGTGATCGAGGTCGTGGCCTCTGTCGCTGGCGTCGTACCAAACGAAGGTGGTCGTCGATGTCGGGTATAGGCATCTGGTTTCGCTAGATTGGAGAGGTCCCAACACCTAGATCCATACGCCACATAGCGTCCATCAGGAGAGAACGTTAGTCGACTCCTAATTTCTTGGTTGCTCTCTACCCCTTCTCCCTCCTCTCGCAATCTAATCACACTCTGGAGCGTCCAGCCTTCCTCCTTAACTTTCCACACTTCTATTCTCGATGGCTGCGCGACGATCAATACCGTCGGATCTACTGGACTAAACTGTCCAATCGAGTCCCGATAATGATACTCTTCTTCGCCTCCGCTTCTCTCTCCTCCTTCCCTCTTGATGCTTGTCACATGGGCAGCGTCCCCATCCGAATAAACCGTCGATTCCGAACGGGTTAAGTCCCACACGAATAGTGTATTTCCGTAATCCACCCCCGCCAGCCTTCCCCCGTCACTCGAAATTGCATACAACTCCAAATAGTTCCGTCCACTGCCGTCACTCGGATTCTCGTAATACAACACAAATTTCTCCATTACCACACTCCACACGGCGCTGTATCCGGCCTGATAAACGGCGACTAAACTAGAATCTGGTGAAAAAAAGAGGCCAACGCCGCTTCCCTCGGTCGGTAACCAGCCCAGGAAATGCTGGAATTGGCTAACTTGCACAAGGGTGTCTGAATCCCATATCACCACCCTCGATTCTATGAAGAGCGCCGCAATTAGCCTCCCATTGGGGGAGAATGCGAGTTGGATGACATAGTTCCCCCCATCGTTGTCCCCCTGCTCGGGTATGCCTACTTCTCGGTCGACTTTACCCGTTACGGTATTCCACAGTTTCGCACCACATGTGTCATTGCGGATTGCGAGATGAGGAGTCGTAAAGGACGCGGCGAGAATGGCACACCGTTCAATCTTCTTTTTCGCTCTTGCGGGCGGTGGGGATGTCGGTACTGGGCTGTCTCCTTTCTCTTGCGAGTTGAAAAGGAGAATCTGCTGCGTATTGGATTGCGGGACAGATGCAAGGCGCTCCCAATCCACAGATAGCGCACAGAGAGTGATCCCCATTGCCCTGTCCCGGAAGAGACCCTCCTTTTGTTCGCCGCTCTCGACAGACCAGACGTGAACGGCCTGTTCGTACGTGATGGCAGCTACCATCTGGCCGTTGGGCGAAAACGACGCGAATTTGATCGTGTTCCGCGTTTTGAGGGTACATGTCTTTCTCCCGGTTTCCTGTTCCCACACTGTGAGGACGCTGGAACGACCGAGGATTGCGTATGCGAGATGCTTGTTTGCCGGACAAAAGACAACGAAAGTTGACTCGTTAGGGGACAGCAGTTCTGTTTTCTCCAACCCCGCAACTTCATCACCAGTTCTACCGTCTCGTAGCTGAAGGACACCTCCAGGAGACCATGTTGCACATCTCCTGCAGTTTGAGGAAAAAGAAATCCACTGGTGCGCGCTCTTAAGGGTGCCGCCGATATCGTGCATTCCGGTCCGTTTTCCAGACTTCAAGCACCGGAACACCACTCTCCCATTTTCTTTGTTTCCTCCACCTCTACGACGAATTACATATACGAGTGTCCGAAGGTCGGGTGATACGACCATATCATCCACTTCAAACCCCTCCTCGTCTTCGTCCTCGATTGTCGCAACGCTTTCTGTAAGTTGGCTCTGTCCAAGTTCTAATCGCTGGACATGTCGATCCACAATGGAAAAGAGATGCGACATGCTGGGTGAAAACGAAAACGCACTTTCATGCTTCAGGGGTGGGATAATTGGATCTCCGCCTCGGGACCATCGGACATGCAACTCCCCGGGAAAATCGAGAAACGCGAATCGCTGGCTATCGAGGGAAAAGGAACAGTGTCGAATACTTGGCCCATATGGCTTGACTTTGCCCTCAAAAGGGTGCCCCACCAGACCACCTGTCTCTGCATCCCAGAGACATAACAGCCCATCCATTGCGATACTGATAAGGCGGGTGCCATCAGGGGAGAACAAGAGAGTACGGAGGTGGTTTGTATGTCCTTCCAGCGTAATCTGACTCTCCCACTCAGTAACGTACGAGGTGGTAATGAGGGGTAACTGGTCTCGATATCGGTTGCGATAGTTCCCGAACAGAGGGGAGTGAAGGGGCGTGAAGAACAATGCAACTGAATAAGCCTGAAGTGCTGACTCTGCGATCAACGATTGGTGGCGCACGACAAACTGGTGGGCTTGGCGGATGAGCGCCAGCTCTTGCAATTCCTGAGGATCACAATCAGACATAGGAATAGAGGGGAAAAGATCCACATACACTGTCATTTGGCCTGCTTGGATGTCGAGAATACGCCCTTCGACGTAGCCGCGACAATCCCTCGATACAGGTGACCAAAGCCCCCCTCCAGCTCATCATTTCCACCCAATTCAGCAGCCTATGTGTCAAAAATTGAGTCACGATCGACCAAAGCTCTGGAGAGCCATCAGAGGCAGCTACGTGATGGGCCCAAAAGGCACTCGCGTAACGTTCAGCGGCCGTTGTCTGCTTGTGCACCAGTCGGTCGACGTGTCCAATATCGGCATTTCGAGGAGTTAGACCCTTCGACTCTTGGAGGTGAAAGGGATCGTAGTCGAGTGACTGCTCTAAGACGTGGATACAAGCTGACGCGATCGTTTCGTACGAAGTTATAGGGTCCACGAGAAACCCGTTCGCACGTTCTCTATTGGAGAGAACGAACTCCCGAAAGGTGGGATGAATGACCTTGATAGGTCGGTCAGGATGGCCATCTTTGAGGACACTGCTGAGGTCTTGAACGAAGGCGTCAACGTGAATATTGTCAGGTAGGAAGGAGCTGATCGTGTTTATAGAGATCGGTTGGTACGCTACGATGATCATGGAAAGCACGCTCATCAAGAAGCGATCCGCTCTCTCGTCTGCTCGCGCTCGGTGGAGGATCGACAGATAGAGATTATCCATCTTTTTTTCCATTACCTCAGTCGCTCCGATTTCTGATATGACCCTGACCACATCCGCAAGTCGACGAGTTCTTTCGAGCAGGCGGCAAACCGTCGCCGCATAGAGAAAGAGTCCGCTGGATTTCGCAATGATCATCTCCCGGTGTTCCGGTAGTATTTTATGACGGTTGCCTAGCCGCTTCTGGACATAGATCTCGATGTCGGGGTGGAAAGGGGATCGAACATTGAGAAGCTGGACTTCTGAGCCATGGACAAGAGTAGAACCGTCGAGTATATCGAGAATGTCCTGAAGCGGTCGGCTGGTCAAAAACACCTTGAAATGCGGCACCAGGGTATATGCCGTATGAATCCATCCAATAAATTCTCCCTCTCCTCCCTTATGGTACAGCTGTCTAGAGCATCGATGACTAGTATAATAGGATCTGGCGGGAGTTTTCGAAGTGGCTCAATGATAAGTTGTTGCAACTGAACGTCGAACCAAATATGTTGATTATCCGGAATTCTTGAGATCGCTTCTCCGATTCCATGAGCGATACTCGGCTGATTGGAGGCGAGATCCTTTGCCACTGCCATGCAGAACAACTTCGTCGTCTGAGTCATGTCTGAATTAGGAGAGAAAAAAAAGCGGCCAGCGAGACGCCTGGTCGCAAGCCACTCCTTGGCCATAGTCGCCGCAATGGTCGATTTACCCGTGCCAGCCGCGTCATTGAGCCAGAATATTTGTCTCTGTGTGCTCAAATCGGAGGCCCATTCTCGCACTATGGCAAGGATTTCTTCTCTTGTCCCGTCTTCGCATGTACCCACGTTATCTCCGTAAGCCAATGCGTAGTTCAGTTCAGCTACGCCATCTGCAACGTGTTGTAAGCTCATCTGTCGAATACGTCATCTATAAGTGCGTACAATCGTCGCTCGGTTGAATCGCCAAGGTCTGTAGATCTCTTTGGATCTGGTGAACCTCTCCAAACAAGAATCTCTTCATTGCGGTCTGGCTGATGGGTAAGCCTTGTACAAGAGAACAAAGAGAAGGCCTTACGTTATAAACTTGCCATGCATTCATTAAAATCTCTCTCTGACGAGAGATTTCCTCTTTCTCCTTCTGTGCCGATCCTGCGTGGATGAATGCCGGAATGCCTGATTTGGTCCGCCTTAGAGCATTTTCAGCCGTGCTAATGACCTGTGCGGTGGATCTGTATATGAATCAGTATCAACTGACGGGTGAAGAGTAGCAACAATACCGAAGGTAATCCTCCAACGCATCAAGGCAATCAATGTCAGTCGTATTTTTGCTTTTCTGTAATAGATCTCCTTGCTCTTTCAGCTGGGATAAATGGAATGTCATATCCTCGCAAAGATCGACCCAAGCGATTTGATTTTCCTGGACGTGCTGAAGGCAGGTGAGCTTATGGTTGAGTACGAACGACCAATAGATTATACCCTGAGGGTTTGAATGCCTCGAATCATGAGCGCACAAGCAGATTTGAGTGGGGAGATGAGTTCCGTCGACTCTGATAGCTCCTTGACGATCGCAAGGAATTGCTCTGCTACGTCGCTAGCACCACGATATGCCTTTGTTGAAGTTGCGTGATCGGGTTCACTTCGTGGCACAGTGTAAATTGGTGTAATCGGCTGCGATGTGCTTTGTTGGTTATCTATGTGCCCAGTCGGGTCGGTATGGGAAACAGTCGAAGATGCCTCTGTTGATGCCAGAGGTTTTTCCTTCCTTTTGTGCTTCCTTCCTCCGATTTTCCCACTCATTGTCACGGATAGGAACCGACGGTGGAGTTCAAGCTCTGCGCAAAGGTTTCGAGCTCCGTGGGACTTGTCGGCGTCCACCAACATCGACTATAACGTTGTTTTCTTCTGGTTGATCGTACTGAATTTGTGATAGACTGGCTTACTCGTTTGGTTGATTAAAAGCCATCTCCCAGGAATCCCGCGGCCAACAGGATACCGGCGAGGCGCGAAACTTGATTCACCAAGACTACACCCAGGCCCCCTGGATGTATACTGTGACTGTATTCATAGTGTAAAATCCCTGCATCTTGTCTCACACCGAACAAAGGCACAATGGTACCAACTCACAGCTTGTTAATGCATGTTCTTCGCATCGCTACAGCCCTATTTATGAGAAAAGAAGAAGACAGGAGGGACCACAGATCGAATAGGTGACCACTGGATACAACTTCCAGATATCAGGGCGATGGGGTGTTATGGCAGATTACAAGACGGAAAAGTCTGCGGCCGCCTTGCCCTTCTTTTATATAACCTTGGCCTCCACCGTTGCCTCGCTTTCTTACTATTCGTCTCTTCTACAAACAAATGGCAAAAAACTGGAGCCTATCATCTCCTTTATGACCTCATCAACCCTTAAGCCGACGAAGTGATTGGTCCTCCATTTAAGAGAGCTTTTAGAAACTGTGAGATTGGCCGGTCCAGCCTCTGCCCTAGTTAGGTGGACCTTATCCTCCACCATAAAGACACCCATAGTATCTTTCTGTCAATCATCAGATCGTTTTCGATGGGGCATGAATTGTTTGACCTACCTGACCCTCAAACAGGGTATACAGTAGCGGTAGACTTCAAGCTCCTTGGTATAGATGGGTGTTATGATTCAGATGATGGTACACTCATGGCGACAGACGATCTCCCTCGTGACTCTCCGAATGTCGATCACGACGAGGGGTTGGTTCTAGCTGAGTCGAGATCCATCACCGGCGGGTATTATTCTTCAACCTACAAAGGCATATGGAACGTACAGGAGGTATTATCTATCACCCTAGTAATGAATGTGTGTAGCATTAGGCGTGGGCTCATTTAGATGTAGGTGTCAGTCAAACTCCACAGGTTCGGACTCATAAAGACGACTCGGATGGCGCGTCGTTCTCCCCCTTCCGCCTTTATCAAGTCTCAAGATGAGTATACACTGGACCGTGCGCTGCAAACCTGGGTAACACTCCGAGATCCCAATATCGCTCGGCTGTATGGCCTGTGCCTGAACGCCCAGTTTGGTGAATATGGCGCTTTGGTATCGCCTGTGAGCATCCTTCCTAATGAATCTATGCCAATTGGTCTGAATAATCTAAAGTAGTGCACCTTTGGAAGTTCTGAAAGTTAGATCAATCAACTTTCAGACAACCCTCGTCAGCGTATTCGATTGGACCGTCTTCCTATCAACCCGATATCTGTCCCTTATTCTCCCACGGCAGTTTTCCGAAGTTGAACAAGGTATGGACTATCCTCGCGCGTTTAGTCCAGCCATCGTTCATAGCGATTCAAAGCCGGTATGCAACTTTTACATGACACTATTGACGACTTTCTTTCTCAAATCCCCTTGAAGGAATATTTCCATTGATAATAATGGAACCACAAAGCTCTGTGATTTCGGGCTCGTACAGGTCTTTCACGAAGCACGAAAGGAGATGGCGTTGAGAACATCCTACTGGTATGATCTGCGGTATATGTTTCATGAGCTCGCCTTACGATATGCACTCGGTTGTATCGGTTTGGAGGTAAGTGCGGCCTCTGATGCCTCCAAGATCATCGTTACTGACGACTTTTCTCTCTAGTTTGCGTATCTGCAGCGCCCATCCTCTGGCCATAATTGCATTTCCAAGGTACTCCATGATATATGTCACGATATTCCTCCAGCTATCCGACCGGCGCGGGCGGAGGAACACCCAGGTCATCTTGTTCTCTGGAATTTGCTTGAAACTTGTTGGACATCGGAACCCAACGACCGTCTTACTTCTCGCGATATTTTTGGGCATCTTTCTTCTGCTGGTAATGCCATTATAGAGGCACTCGAAGACGTCCCTGTACCGTAGTTTGGACTTCTTCGTGCTGAAATACTCATTCGATCCCTTTGATTCTTGCTGCTTTACTGTGAGTATGATCTTTTATGGCAAGAGATTGATATAACCCCTTATGTATCCGTCGTACTTGTGCTTCATTGACCATTAACTGTCGTGGCTTGTGAATTCCTTGGAAGGTCGTCCGGATCCCATAAGTTTGGTGTCTCCTGTCTATGGCCTTCCTCTGTTATAATGGGATGATCACGATAGTTTGGTTTCCGGAGTCGCCTATATGCCTGCAGAAAGGTGTGATTGGCTCAGCATTTGGACCTGAACCAGCCTCCCTAGATGGAATCTTGCCCTCTACCACGAGGACCCGCCTCCAAGGTTGTTTCCCCAAATTGAATAGATCTGCAGATCTCTATGACCTCTGAATCACAGGTGTTTCCATGGCTTCAAGGAACTGCGCCCGCCAGAGGTTACAGCCATATTGGTTCACGATCGCCGCCACCAGCTCCTACTACCCCTACTGCTCCATTAAGCTTTACTTCTACTCATCTTCGGAACTCATTACCCAGAGTAAATGACAGATCCGATGCAGATGATCGTAAGGGGAAGAAGAAGATAAAAAGTCCCCCGATCAAAAGAAGCGATCAACAATATTTCCTTAGTAGTCCGTATACCCCGGGACAGGATTTACCACCATTCACGTCGGGTGCCGCAGACAAAAGGAAACTGGAAGGCGGCGCACCAACGAGGTTTCCATATGCGACTGTGAGCCCCGGTCAGGCTATTTCATTACCAGAAGCCTTCAGTAGTAGTCACCACCACCATTATGGACCCTTCACGGCTCCGCTACCCTATACCTCCAGCGCTGCGACGTGGGGTATGGAACCCTTCGTACCCTACTACAATGATATGGCTCCCGTGCACCCAAAATCTATCGATCTGGCCACTCGTTCGTCACTACCGCAGATCACCACGGCGTCGGACCGGGCCTTGCAACGATATACTGATGATGGGGTAGTGGAGCTTGAGGGAGTGGTCATCACATCAAAGCCGGTGTACAGAGGGAGTTACTCAACAGTCTATAAAGGTACATGGGGCAAGCGAGATGTATGTACTCAAAGTTAAATGCGAGCATTATCGCTCATGGTTCGTGGGTGTAGGTGGCGATCAAGGTCATCGAAACGGTAGGATCTATCAGGAAGACGCAACGAGTATGCCATTCTCCCCTCCTCCTACGTGAATTCGTATCTCATTATTAAGTAGAAGCTGCGCAGAGAATCGCAAATTTGGGCAAACCTCCGACATCCCAATGTCATACCATTGTATGGTCTTTGCCTAGACGCCCATTTCGGCGAATATGGAGCTCTGGTCTCGCCTGTGAGTATTCTTCACGCTGAGTCCACATCATTCACTCTAAACGACAAAAAGTGGTGCACCTTCGGAAATTCTGAAGGGTACATTAATCAACTTTCAAACAACCCTCGCGAGCGTATTCGATTGGTCCGTCCCCCATTGACCTGAGATATTTCTCTTATTCTCCCACCAAAGCTTACTGAAGTTGCGCAAGGTATGGATTATCTTCATACACATAATCCGGTTATCGTCCACGGTGACTTGAAGCCGGTACGCACCTTCTACACGCGATGGTCGTCTTTCTGAAACCGCCTCAGCTTAATATTCTCATTGACCATAATAGAACTGCAAAGCTTTGCGACTTCGGGCTCATACGGATTATTCGAGGAGAAGGAGATACAGGGATGACAACAACGTCGCCTTATATGGGTACCGTACGGTATCTGTCACAGGAGCTCGTTATAGACAACAATACGGTTCCAACTGTGGCTTCGGACTCTCATGCATTTGGTTGTGTTGGTTTAAGGGTGAGTGCATTTACTGACACTGTCATGGCTCCCCCTCAACAATCGCTGGTGACAATTCATCTCTTTAGTTTGCATACATGAAGCAACCACACGCCGATCATAATAGCCATGGAAGGTTATACACCACTATCACCAATGGTGACCCTCCAGCTATGCAACCACCAAGTGCAAAGGGACACACTGGGCATATTGCTCTCTGGTACTTGCTTGAAAAGTGCTGGGAATTGGAACCAAACAATCGGCCAACTTCTTGGGAGATTTATGAACACCTCTCGTCTCTTGGTGACATTATTATTGAGGCACTTGAAGACATCCCTCTAACTTAGTATGGGCAACATCCATGTGCCGAAGCCATCTTTCACTCTCCTGGGATAGCTGTTCCTTTGTTGTACTTATACTTTAAGGGTGAGTGCATTCGCTGACACTGTCGTGGCTCCCTCTCAATTAATCGCTGATGACAATTCTTTGCTTTAGTTCGCATACATGAGCATCCACACGCTGATCATAACAGCCAAGGAAAGCTTTATGCCGATATCATCAATGGCGTCCTTCCAGCTAGTCGACCCGCGCGTGCAAGGATCACCCTGGTCATGGGGCTCTCTGGGATTTGTTTGAAAGCTGCTGGGAACTGGAGCCCTACAATCGTCCGACGTCCCGGGCGATCTGTGAACGTCTCTCATCCACTAACAACGTTGTCATCGAGGCACTCGAAACAGTCCCTCTAATCTAGTTGTGGATACCTTCCTCGTGCCGAAGCCATCTCTCACTCTCCTGGGATTATCTACTCCTTTGTTATACTTATCCTCGTTCTTGCACTCTTCATACTCAACCCAAGCCGTCGACGGCTGGCGATGACTTGTCTTCGTATTCCTTCTATCCAATGGTCGGTCTCTGTAGAATTGTACTGTATGCTTAATATATTTTGTTTCTATCCTGCCTCTGTTGTCTCTCATGGCGAAATGGCTCTATTAGGTTGCGTTGATACATCAACGCCACTGATACTTGCATTAAACAGCGTGATTGGCTCGTCGTTTGAAGGCGATGAAGAGACCAGTGATAATGGCTACGCCTCCCAATCTGAATCGATCTTGTCCCCCTGATACCACTACGCGAAGAACTCGTCCCAGATCGATTATACTCGTGGTAGTATGTCTACAGGGTCCAAATTGTTCAAGACATGGATCAAAGGAACACCCACTAGTGGCCCGGGTCACCTACTCGCCAATCAATCTGCAGGATCACCATTCACGTCTACTATGTATCACGGCCCATTCAGCTCGAGTGGGACCCAGCTCCCGTCATCGTTACCTAAACAGGTTACTATAGCGGCCACAAATAATACCAACATAAATATCAGACATCCAGGGGTGCTGGGGGGAACAGAGGATCAACAATACCACGTTGCCAGAAATGATTCATCAAGCCAACCAGGTGGTGTGCACAAGAGGAGACTCGGGGAGAATACATCTACAATCGACTACAACTATTCGGCCGAAGGTTCACTCAACCACCCTCCTGACGATGTACTGGAGTTAAAGGAGGTGGTCGTCACACAATCGATGCCAGTCTACGCAGGAACCTATTCTACGGTCTACCGGGGCATATGGAACAACCAAGAGGTACCCTGGTTTGCATAAGCGATGTATTCAAACCTTTGATCACGATTCATCTAGGTGGCAATCAAAGCCATTCGAGCTGTGGGATCCATAAAGAAGGCACGGAGGGTATGGCTTTCTCCTCTCCTCCAACCTAAATTGAGCCTCATAACCAGTAGAGACTACGTAGAGAATCGCAAATCTGGGCACAACTCCAACATCCAAATGTCGCTCCATTGTATGGCCTTTGCTTGGACGCCTGGTTCGGTGAATACGGCGCACTAGTTTCACCTGTGAGTATTCCGTACACCCTATTGCTCCAATTAGTCTGAAGAAAATGAGAGTGGTGTGCCCATGGGGGTTCTCATGAGTATCTGAAACGACTTTCGGACAACCCTCGTGAGCGTATTCAATTGGTATGTCAACCTGCCGATCAGAGATCTACTCCTTATTTCATCTCCGAGGCTTTCTCAAGTTGCTCTGGGTGTAGACTACCTCCATACACATAACCCAGTCATCGTTCACGGTGATTTGAAGCCAGTATGCTACTCTTGCAGACATGTGACAGTTGGCCCTTCTCATACCTTCTCAGGCAAACATCCTCATCGATAGTAATGGTACCGCCAAGCTTTGTGATTTCGGACTCATACGGGTCGTTCAAGAGGGGGATACAGGGATGGCGACTTCCACACCTCATACCGGCACCGCGCGCTATCTATCACATGAACTTGTCACAGATGAAAACGCGACTCCAACTGTAGCTTCAGATTCTCACGCTTTGGGCTGCATTGGTTTGGAGGTGAGCACCACCATCGACATCCTTGCTCTACTGACGGCGGTTCGCTTCTCCAGTTCGCATACCTAAAGCGTCCGTACACTAATAGAAATTTCGTTGGAAAGATATATAGTGATATTAGTAACGGTGTGCCTCCAGCTAAGCGACCAGCAGGTGCTGGGCTCCACCGTGGCCATGCTGCTCTCTGGGTTTTGCTCGAATGGTGCTGGGCATTGGAACCAAACAATCGCCCGACTTGTCGCAGTATCTGTCGGCATCTTTCCCTTTATGGTGATGATATCATCGAGGCACTCGAAGAGAACCCTCTGGCTTAATTGGACTTATCCCAGTCAAAGTGGCAATTCGCTCTCTTGGGGTTATTTTACTTGTCATATGTATAAGTCTGTGCTATATGTGGTTTGTAAGACGATACCGTGTACATCTACCGTGAAAGCTACTCGCTCTCCCTCGTGTTATTGTATATATCGGCAAAGCCCACTTGCCGAGCATAACATCGTTGATGAACCTAAAACGGTATCAATAATGGAGTATACTACGCCAAACGTCCTAGTGACCATGATGGATATAGTTTGCTTGAATTTGTTGTCCCATCGCGGTCGCCTAAGCAATAATGAAACCTGCGAATATCAGTTGAAACATGGAGCCCCCAATGGTGGAAGCATTCGAAATAGTTCCTCTCTTTTAGGTGTTTCTCCTGTTCAGGATATTTATGTCGTGATTCACCTTGTTCTGTGTACGTGTTCAATTTTTCATAGTGGCTTGGTATGATTTGCTTACTTGTTCTTACTGCTGGTTTGCGTATTTATACTGCGGATCGCCGTCTGTTCTGCTGGTTCATGGGCTGACCGGCGGGAGGAGAATCTTCGCAGATTCCTTTGGGAGAGTGCCGTCTGTCAATGCAGATATCTCCTAGATTACTATTTCCAGGTATTATTGCATAAATGCCTCTGTGTCTATGTTAGGCTAAGCCACACTCTTCACCACTTGCGCAGCGTCTGCCCGACTTGTTAGCCATGCCGGTTTAGGACCAGGGAAGTGAGGTTGGAGCTAGCTGAATAAGATTAGATTGGTGTTCTGTTCTGGATGAGTTCTACACAGCCCTAGCTGACCCTGACCCCCAAAGATCCGACTCTGTGAGCAAAAGCCGCGCGTCTTTTGGTTGAGATGCTGTAGACGTTTGTTCTCTTTGGAAGCCCGCAAGGCCGTAAAGCCAATTGGCCCCGTTGGACCTTTGGAGAGAGAGAGAGAGAGAGAGGTCTTTATTTTTCCATCGCTAGCAGGTACACAACGGAACCAAGGTGCGATCTGGCGAG
>WSTP01000160.1:0-25119 GCA_019627735.1 Serendipita sp. 400
CCTCCTTCTGTACCGCCGTAAACCCTCCAACCTCTTTCTCAACAATTTCGACTGCTTTGGGAATAAAAGCGGTTGCTAAAGTATAATCAGTATGTTGCTGATGGAGAAAGGCCGTAAAGATGAATAACACGCACTGAGCTTGATGGCTGTGGCGGCATGGGCGGTCAAGAAGCCTTTGCCAACGGTACAAATGGTTCCAACACTGGCGAAAACAGCATCTCCGACAGCAGCAAGACCAGTTCCACCAGCTACGACGACCGAACTGACGGTAGCTGCGCTAGTCGAAGCAAGTGCTACGGGGACCGCAGCGGCGGCTCCAACAGCGGCGAGCTAAAATTTATGAAATTATATTAGAATCCACGCCTATATCCACAACGTGAAAGGGAAAGAGGAGGCGGGTAAAACTCACAGAAACAATGGCAATGGCCGCTGCGGACTGAACGGCGGAATACCGATTCTGCCCATCGTCGACGAGCACCCTATCAAGCACAAGGATTTAAAGAAAAGATAAGGTAAGCAAGAGATATGGCAAGATCAAAGAATAATAAACACTCACTCTAACGTGAACCAAACGCGACCCGGTTTCAGTTTGATAGTGGCGCCGGGAGCGACCTCGTTCTCAAAATGGAGTGCACAGAGGTGCTTGAGCGAGACATTGAGGGGCCTTGACGTATAGTTTGTGATCCTGCAGGATGGCATGATGGACGGGGACTGTGCGGAGGACTAGGAAGAAAAAAACGGGGGGAAAGTGGTGCTGTTGACTATTAGTGGAGTTTCGTCACCAAAGTCGTAGAGGTCGAAATTTCCGTGATTATAAGTGGCTTGAAGGTGTTGAGAAGAAGAAGAAAATAACGAGTAAAGTGCTGTTCAAGTTGCTCTGATGCCCGCAGAGGCGGAAATGGCGAAGGGCGAGTTGTGGCAGGAGGCAAGGAATCAGCAGCCGTGGCTGTGTACTCCATACACGCTATGGCCATGCTGCACGCGAGAGGCTGGCCTCGTTGCAGGAGCCGTTACTTACCAACCCTTTCGACAAGAGACCACATAACCTTTACTGCAGCCGACTTTTCTTACTTTTTCTGCAATGCGTGAAAGACAATGAGTAGATTCATCAATCAACTACTAGGGATCTCAAATCCACCAACGAAGAATCAATCCCCGAGCGAAGACGACGAACAATGCCAAGAAAGCGTCCGAGTCTCTTGCAAAAAGAATGGATGGCAAATGGACGTCGTTTGGCGACTCCAGATCGCCAGAGAGTAGTGGATCGGATGGGAGAGAGAGAGAGAGAGAGTATGCGGAAAGGCGGAGCATGCGCCCTTGGCCCGCCCAAGGGCGGTAAAAGCCACCAGGAAACAAGCTGAAAAGAAGAGGGTATTGGAGTCCGAGGGAGGAGAGAGGAAGACAGTATGCGCTCCGTATTAAAGTCCAAGGCCATTCAGCCAAGAACGAGCGTAGACGAAAAAAAGAACAGGGAGGGAGGGTGCAAGGATGGGAAAGGACTGAAATACGGAGTCGATATAGGAAAAATGCATCAGACATAAAGATTAAGGAGGTTGACGATAATGAAGATCATCATCGTCATGATCTGCTATCCCATGAATCATCAAGTCGTGGTGAGGCCATGTAACCGGTGCGTCTAGGCTTAGCAGACGTTGCGGAAGGTACCCATACCAACGGAGGATGGGTCAACACCTTGGCAGTATCCGTTGAACACGAATTGCAAATAGTCAAGGTTGTTGCGTTGACCACAGGATGGCTTGTTATTGGCGGCATCGATCGTCAAACCAACATACCAGCCTAGGCGCGGGTTAATCCACTGAGAACAGGGGTCAACGACTTCCACTTACCATTGTAGAAGCCCATAGCTAGTAACAAGTTTCCTCCGGCTCTGTCAATCTCGCCCTTGAGGTAACGTGCACCAATGTAGACATTGGTCTGCGGGCGTCTGAGTTACAATGGTCCAAGATAGGGGAAATCAACCTACATAAGGCTCATAGCATTCTGGACCGGCATAACCATTCGGGCACTTCTCCCCAGTTACCTATGAGAAATCGTCAACAAATTGAACCAAAAGTTGCCAAATGGGCCAACTAACCTGCATCATTCCAACCTCTCCAGCGCGACCAGTGACCCACGGTTGGCATGAAGACTCTTGCATCGCGATGGCGGCAAGTAACGTCGATGGGATACCAGTATCACGACCCGCATCGATAAAGATTTGGCTGTAGGCACTGCAGCCGCCAAAAGGATTTCCGGGCATGTTGACAACCTCACTGAAGGGCTTGCAGATGACATTATCGAGCGTAATCCTGGGGGGATTCCATCCGCCACCTCGGACACCGCAGTTAAGGTACTCTAGAACCGGGGAAAGGGAGATCAATATCACCGAGAGTCGGCTATCATGACAAAAGGTCGTACCGATATTCCCATTGGGTCCCGCGTCCTGAGTCGGGTAGGCTGTGGGTAATATGAGCAAAGTACGACCAATGGGTATAGCACCAAACCGACTCACGGACAGCGCCGAAACCACATTCGTTAGGAGCAGCACTCGTAATTCCACCAGTGTTACCACCATTGTTGTTGTTATTGTTGTTATTGTTGTTGTTATTGTTGTTATTGTTGTTGTGGTTGTTGTTATTGTTGTTGTTGCCGCCGCTCGGGGTCTGGGAAGCATCCGCCGAAGAGGACGAGGACGATGGTGCAGCGGCGATGTTCGCACCTGGGTTGTTACCCGAGTTATTGCGAGCAATGCAACGTTTTTTGCGAGTGATGCGGCGAGCTAGACTGGCGTGCTGAGACCTGGGGCTCATCATCATCGCTGAGGCCTCTGAGAGCACGGCGAGTGCAACAACGGCAGTCGACAATGCGAAACGCATGTTTGAATGTGTCAAATAAGAACGTTAACTGGTGTTACGGGGAGTCGGAGAGCGACTTTTAGCTGAAGGAAAGGCTCCAAAAAATCGTGGGTGATTAGCGACCGTGATGAGTTGACGGGGTGCAAGATGTCGACGAATAAGAAAAACAACTAAGCCCGCAAAACTCTCCAAAGGATTCTGGAAGTTTGGGTCAGAGACGAAGGGAAGCAAGATGCAGTCCGTCGAGGAGGCTGGGTTTCGAAGGCCAAGGCGGCAGTACGGCCACATTGAGACTGTGAGAGGCACACCTGGGCGCACCAATAAGGAAACGGACAACGGCCTCTACACGTGAGACCCGGTGGGAAACATCAATCCCAATAACCAATAATATCCGCAAATAGGAATTACAGTTGACTACAATGTAGCGAATATTCCCCGGCGGCCTCATAAGACAGCCAGCACCGAGCCACAGCAAATATGGGAACCAATATACAGCAACGGACGGCAAGAAATGGTCAGAACCTATCGCCTAGCGTCCGCAGACGGCTCTCCTTCTTCTTCCTCAACAACGTCCATCATCATTTCTAACACGTAGCGAGGTCAATCGAAAGCAGCGGGACAGCCTAGAATACTCACCTCCCCACTTCGAAGCATTCAGAGCCATCAAAATCGCGTCAGGATCCTCCGTCTGTACTTGGTCTCGATTCCGTCGGGACGAATATGCCGAACTCCTGTGTTTCGTCAGGCTTGGCACATTGAAAAGGGCAACCAGAGAAACACTCACGAATGAAGCGTTGAGCCTTGTTGAGGTAAAACGCTAAACGCGCTTTGTCGATATAGGTTGCCAGGCTGCGTTGGCGAGGCCGGGTCGCTCCATGGACTGTGGAGCGAATTTGGCGAGGACGGAGACATATCAAATCTTCCGCCGCTAGTATTCATGAAAGATGTCCGTGTCGCATTCGGTGACTCCGCGTCGTTTGACCAAGAGTCCCGTTCGAAATGCGCTCGGGTAATATCCCGTCCGTGCATCGGTGGCGAATTCTCTCCAGCGACAATAATTTCTGGAACATCTGAGATGCACATTAGGTATACATATGGTGATATTTACGCTTGATGTACGTACCAGTGTTGCTAAACTGTCTTTCCTGTCTCCTCTTGTTCTCCATGTGAGCCAAGAATTTCTTCCGATGATAGATCATCCTAAATAAGCTCCGGACTTTATCGAAATTGACCCGATCATCGACTTGTTCTTTGATTGCCCGACGGCGTAAGAGTTCGTCCACTCTGGAGAGTAATGAGCCATTTCTGATACACCCAAATTCCCGCCCGTAAAACTCACTTGAGAGCTTTCTGATCATCGATCAACTTGTAGTGACACAGCAAAAGAAGCATTCGCTGGAAAGAGATCCCACGAGAGTCCGTCTGTGAGATCAACCGAGCTTCCCAGAAAAGATAGTTATAGAGCTTGCGACGACGTTGCGCCACAACACGATCCAGCCCTTTGAGATTAGAGGATAGCTTCCTGAGATCAAGCCCCACTACCTGTTGTCCTGGAACGAAGGGTGTGTCCGCAGAGGCAAGCGAATTCTCAAAGAGCGTCGAGAGTTGATATTCGCCTGGATATATGCGAACCTCAAAGACACCAGACAGTTTCTGCGACAGTCAGTCAGTCTGGAGCAATATCTATGACTGCTTGTACGTACTGCCAAGAAAGGCACTATCTTGTGCCGATGGAGATACCCAGTGCTTGACTGGTCAAACATTGCCCAGACTTTCTTGAACGACCGCATTTCTTCGCGATTCAGAGTTTGATTTCGCTTTGTCTGGTATATGTACGAAAAATTCTCGACCACCACACCTGACGCATAATCAGAATGAATTTAAGGGCCCGCTAGCGTGAGGACTCACCAGTAAACATGTTTACGAAGATATACTAGAGGGCTAGTTAGTATAATTCGAACCTTCAGTACTATATCCATACCATGCTGACGACATTCCACGCAATAAACAAGGTGAATGACCATCCTCGACTACCACAGTCAGACTCTGCGAGAGAAGAGCTAGAGTTTGTACAACGGGGGTACGAGATAGCACTATAACACGATGAGAATGGCTACGTCTCGGCTGTTTCACTTACTAGTCGTGCATATACTGATTCCAATTCTCGCTGGGGTGTGTCAAAATGGGTAACCACAAACAAGGGGAAACACTAACCCAGTACTCATGAATGCCATCATGACCAGGGTTCGACTGAGAGATTGGTAGTTCTTGTCGACGGATTCGCCGCTGCCCCATTTCGTGAGAGCAAAAACCTCGAGCCAAAGGATCCCAAAGAACAGGAAGAGAGAAAACCAAAGCCCAAACAATTTAGCAATGACGGAAAGACTTGACCTATGAACCTAGTTGAGCCGAAAACATCTGATGAACAAAGGGCTCGACTTACACAGCAGTTTTAAATAACTGATTAAGACCATCCAGCTTCTGCATCAATTTGAAAGCAACACAGACGAGGAACAGCTTTTGAGCCTGTCGGATAGTGAAGCCTCCGACACCTAGGATGATCGCAAGTGTTGTGGCGATTGAGCCCAAGACCACAAAGACGTCAAATATATTCCATCCGTTTGCGCGGAAGCTATCCCAGCCAAGACCAATGAATTTGATGCAAGGATCTGCGAGGAAGCATACAGCAAGCCCAAGGAACACATAATCTAGAACAAAGATTAGTCATAATCTCGTCATCGGCGTTATGTGTACCTCTGATTCGGTCAGCAAGTTGGCTGTCGTTGAATGTTTGCGACCTATGCAGACCGTCAGCGATCGATATCGACACGACCATTAGCTACTCGGTGACGCACATCAGTATAGCGATTTGCACACAGTACAAAACGGTCTGAGTACGAGACCACCATCCCCGCTTCTGAACCGCTCTATCGAAGCACCATGATTTAAAAGCACCCTTTGGACGAAACTGAGGTCTCTTCGACGGCTTTTGTCTGCTTATCAGCTTTTTTAGATCAATCCATTGTTTTTGATCTGCTGTCAGCAACGCCATTCCAGAGCGAGAGCTGAAGTTGCTGATGATGATTCTATATACGGCTATGCGTTAGTTCTGCAATAGAGAATATATGACCATACTGACGAGACGAAGAGGGTCAAAATGACGACAGCCCCCAGAAGGTTATAGAGAACAAAGAAGATCGCGTTGACCCGAGAGGCGTTGATTCTAGGTTGTTGATTTTGACCAGTGATACCAAGGGCAGCCTTCAGGACATCGATCCATCCCTCGAGCGACACAATCTCAAAAAGAATCAAAAACGACTTGGTGAATGAATCAAAGGAGAATGTTGTTGATGGCGAGGGTATATCCCAGACTCGGGGGGCAAGGAAAGCAAGAGATTCATCCACAGGTGTCGCCATGTATTCGTTCTGGCAATCGGACCTTCCAAGTGCAGTGCCATCGTTGCACGCGTACATCCTTCCACTGAAGATATTCAATCCCCAGACGGCATAAGGAACCATATACAAAAGAGCTGATAAAATTTAAGTAAAGGAAGAGATCAAACACGATAGCAGGCTTACCGAGGACAGCCGCATCAAGGATACGGCGGGCACCAGCAAAAATGACTGAATGGAAAGTTTCCCTCATCCAGCCGATAAGAGTGATAAGTCGTAGAGCACGGAATGCTTTGAGGGCACGAGTGCCTCTCGACAAGCCACCGACAATAAGAAGAGAAGTGGTCACGTTGATGAGGATAGCGATAAGGATAATGAGGTCAAGGATGTTCCATATGTTCAGTAAATATGCATTTGGAGTCCAGATGAAGCCGTCGGCGATGAGTTTGATGATCAATTCAATCACCAGAAGGAAGCCAAAGGTGGCCTCGGCAATATCATACCAAGTTGAGGATGTATCATGGGTCTTGAAATATTCTCGCCGATACAACGGACCCGCAAATGCGGCGATGGCGATGCCAGCTATTACTGTAGCAAGCATAACTGCACGAAATCCAAACTCAAGCCACGGTGATGGAGGTAGACCGTTAATCCGCTCTTTGTTGTCACCATTGGAGGGCGGGACAAGTCTCTGGCACCACTGGCGCAGAGGGTTCTGCTGAGAAAGGATCCAGAACGGCTTATCATAGGTCGGATGATCACTAATGAACTCAGCCTCTTGAGCACGTTTCTCTAGCAATTCGTTCAAGTTATCTTCGGCCGTGGTGTCCTGGTTAAACGCGTTGATTGCTTCCCTGTGAACGGAGTTAGACTCTGGCAATGTAAGAAAATAGGACATACAAGTGACGCTCTGTTTCATCGAGCTCCAATGTATCCCTCGGTCCGGAGGAAACTGGTCTTCCTCCTTTCAGGGTTGTCAATGGAACATGCTCAAATCCGTTGTCCATGCCCATAAATCTGCGCATTGTCCCCAGTGGTCCTTGGATGATTTGCGTATCAGTAAGACCACGCGAACTGTTGACGGTCTATACACCACAGTCAGTCCAGGCTCGAAGACCACTGAAGCACATACATTAGCCTCTCCAGGAGCTCGATACTCTCGAACGATCGACTTCTTCATATTGATTACCAAGTTTTCGGGCAGCGCCGCAACGTTGATCGTTTTTGGATTAGCTTTCATCCTACGATAAGGGTTGAGGTATTCGATCCAGCTGATGGTAATTGTGGTCGGTCCAGCTCTTTGAATGAAAGCATGGACCTGTTGTGCTCGCTTCTGCTCCTCCGCAACTTCAAAATTCTAAAAACACGTGAGTACTGCTGGATAATCGATCGCTAGTTGAATATACCTCGTTGATTACGGCGATAAACATTTGAAGCATGATGACTACAAAAGCATACGTTAGCAAGAAATCAAGGGAATCCAACAACCTACAGTTGGCAAAGAAGAACCACATTACGACAAACAAGATCGCTATTACTTGTTGCTTGAAAGGATACTCCGCGTCGCTGGTAGCCCACATCACATCCGTCCAGTTCTCTGACGTGAAAACTTGATACATGGCGAGGAACGATGTTACGACGCCTTGGAAGTTCATATTGAATGTTTCGGGGACGTCATTTCGGAAGAGCTGTACCGCAAATAAAGCAGCGAGGAAGTTTGCAAGCATTAGGAAGATCGTCATGTTCATGAGACCCCTCATGTTTCCAAACACGCGGACCTGCCGACAGCACTTGAATAAGAATCACTGCAAAGAGACAGTTGCACGTACAAGAAGGGCTTTCATCCCTGGAAGTAAAAGGATCACCCGGTAAAACCGCATTAGTTGGAACACAGTTAACCAGGGATAGACTTGAGTAGAAGGAATTGGTGGGATGATGATAACGCCGCAGATAATAGCAAGGGACAAATCTGCAAAATTCCGTTTTCTTGTGAAGAAGTTGCGCCATTCCGGAAAGGTTGCCAAAATCCGCCATACAATCTCCACGCCAAATGTAATAGTTATCCCGACTTCACAAAGAACTGTAGGAGATCCAATAAGCTCCATAACCCCGTAGCTTCAAAAGCGATCCTTACAAAAGATGTCCAGCAGCCTTTTAGGGGTCTCCACCGTCTTCCACGCCTGAAGTGTCAAGCTGGCCAGCGCGAGTAAGGCGAAAAACGGGTCGAGGCGGCGATGCCATTTCTGCAAGCTACTCGCCGTGCGCCGTCGTCGCTCACTAGTCTCCCACTCTGCTTCGCGTCCTTCGAACAAGGGTACGATATCCCTATCACAACCGAATCAGCGTGACCAGCAGAGCAAGTTTTGAGAAAAATGCTTTCCACTCACCCTTCTGCCCCAAATGCGCTCCTCTTCGTCTCTGCTCGTGTTGCTCCGAAGCTTTGGGTGATCACGGCAACGAACAAATTGAGCAGCCAAAAGTTCAGGACGATAAGGCAAAGAATAAAAAACATGCACGAGATGAAAAAGTCGGTTGACATCATCGAATACATATTGCCCGACCACCCATTTGCCGAGGCGATGATAATGATTTGGAGAGCTGCACCGAATATATTATCGAATTGTTCTGCGTTACTTGAAGGGTTTTGGTTTTTCTCCTGCAATGAGAAAGAACGAATATCAGTCGTCTAGGTCCACTACAGATGGAAATAAATGCCTAACCCGGCAAATTTGCCCTAGTGGACAAATAAATCCTTTGGGACTTGTGGCCACGCTTTGTAGTGCAAAATATCCAGCTGGTTGTAGTGTTTCTGGATCAATGTGTCCTCCACATGGTTGTTCCAGATCGATAGTTTCCTGACCGTTGTCGACTTGGGATAGAGTCAATGAACCGCAGGGGTAATGACACGAAGGACTGTACCAACTATGCAACTTCGTCGGAAGCTGCCTTTGAACGATTGGACCCCGACGATGGAAAATAAGATGACCGCGAAGAGAACAAAGAAGGCAACGTTGACCAATTGAGGTGCCGCTCTTTTCAAGGAGGTCATGATTGTTGTTGTACCGCTAGTGATTGCTAGTAACCGTGTCGTCCTGAGAACACTGAGAGCCCTGAAGATGTACAAGTGATCCGATGCGGTCTTCTCCTTGCCCAAAATACACAACACAAACATGATCCAGAACGACACAATGGCAACAGCATCAACTCTGTTCCAAGAGTGACGTAGATACGGTCTTGACGTCGAGGTGATGTCCATCTGTTTGGATATCGCCGCCTGGAACGGCAAGTCCTGAGAGTTCAGTCTCAGAGCAATGCGGCTGCCCGAATTAGATGACGGTTGAGATTGAGGTGGAATTTGTGGCCCTGAAAAGCCCGAAGGTGTTTTCTCTCCCCAGCTAGGGCTATCTCCCTCTCCTATGGCGTTCCCACTCGAGGAGGTCCTGATTGTACGAACACTAGCCGAGGGGTGCATAAACCGGGGTCTGACACTGGAAAGCTTAGTGGTGATGCTGCCCTGTCGCCTCAGTCCACCCAAGGAGATTCGCAAGCTGGCAAACGGGATTTCTGGGTCGACTAGAAGGCCGGAAACAATACTTCTACAGATAGCTTCGATGGTGTAGATGATGAATAAGCAGAGGATAACGACGTCCTCCCATGACTGGAAGTAGCCACCGCCGTTTGGTGTATGCGAGAAG
Source organism: Serendipita sp. 400 (assembly GCA_019627735.1). Taxonomy (NCBI): domain Eukaryota; kingdom Fungi; phylum Basidiomycota; class Agaricomycetes; order Sebacinales; family Serendipitaceae; genus Serendipita; species Serendipita sp. 400. The sequence goes on from WSTP01000160.1 coordinate 9,944, forward strand.
ACGTGTCGTACAGATTGCACAGTGAGAATAGCAGCATTGAGCATGATAAGCAATAAGATAAGTTCCTCTGTAAAACTAGAAGAGAAATGCGGTCAGCGTACACACAAACATCGCGCCTCGGTGGACAAAACGTGAAACCTGGGGACATACGAGGATGTTAATATTCTATACATAAAGAGCCTTATCGGATTCTTTGGGCCAAATATGCCCAGAGTCCTGCCCCTCAACACCGACTCTTCAATGTGGCCCGCATTCGGTTGTTGCACTTCCTCTGTGTCGTCAAGTCGCACCGGACGATCATCCAAGTCAGCTCCAGCAAAATTAACCACGCGCACGCTGGCTCGCTTGATGCTTTTACTCATCGCTCTCAACGCTCCGGCGCGCGGTTCTCTGCTTCCATGCCCGCGTCTTCGTTCGAGGTCTCGCTCGTAAGGCGCGGAGCGCCTCCAGACAGTATTTTGACTGGTTAAATGCACTGTATCGTCTCCGTCCCCGGGCGTATAAATCGGACTGTCCAGGTCGGATGCCTGACTGTGAACTTCGTGGCGAAATGGCCTGTTCTGGTCCTGTCGGTCATCGTGGATCCGTATTCTCGGTTTTGGTGACTGTTCTTCCATCATTGACAGCGACTCATGTTGGATAGCATCGTGAGGGAGAGGTGAAGGCCCATCCAGGTACTCGCGTCTTGAGCGAAGGGGCGAATTATGGACGCCATGAGATGGCTCCATGAACAAGATGAGGTAGAGTCCAAAGTATTATGCGATGATTTCGTAATTTTGAGCTGCGCGCTGAAGGTGTCGCGGGGTTAAGTTTGTGGAAACGAGAGTCAATTACCTCTAAGGATCTCCATCTTTCACCGACCTGAATCCGGACACTGGTCCGCCGCTCTGCGCAGTTTCGACAAGACACTTCTACGTTCGACATTAGACTAATCACATACACAAACTAATGCCATCCTGCTTGTACACGATAGCCCCTTTCATAACGAACAAAATGGATGAAGGGGAAATCGAGTTCTCAAAATCCTCTTCTAAATCTCCATCCGTTGCAATAATGTCAGCTGCGAATCCAGGGAAAAGACATCCCACTGCAACGTCGTTGTCACCAAGGCGTTTGTTCTCCCACTCGCCTCGTACATAGCTTTCTAGTTCAGACTTGCCTTCTTTACTATCCCAAAACATTGTCCGAGTACTCAACCAGCCGACCCACGTAACAGCACGAATAACCCCATGCCAAGACATGCCCAATCGATGCATAAGCTGCATCTCCAAACAATTTCGTCCATGGGGAAAAACGCCTATCATCTGATGAATATGACGTATTGGTTTATAAATCAAATCCTCACCAGTGTCGCCGCCAGTGCCAATGAGGACTCCCATTTCGACAGCCTTCTTGAATATCCCCCGGAGTGAGTCCCATGGCCGTGATCCAGGGTACTGATGTGAGAAATAGGCAGCAAATGTAGGGTTCCATACGGTATTTGTTTGTGCCAGAAGCGACAGGTTGTCTTCTGACATTCGTGTCCCATGTTCCAGGGTATCAACCCCAGCAGCCACTAGCATAGATATCGTCTCAGGGTTCACGCAATGAGATGCGACCTTGACACCTAGTCTATGGGCTGTTTCGATCATAGCCTCTAACTCCTTTTGAGTGAATAACGGCAAAGATGTGGACGCAAACCGCGGTGAGGCGGATGATAGAATACGTGCAGGGTAATCTTTGTACCATTAGCTGAATTATAATGCGTAACATACTCCATACCTGCGTATATCTGGAAAGAATTATGCACAGAAGAGTTGGTGAGGAGAAGAGCGCACCTTGATCCAATCTGCTCCAGCTCCAATGTGTCTTCTTACTACTCCTACACACTCCTCGACCCTTATTGGTGCAATCTTTAGTCGTTTTGCTTTGTTGCTCAACAGGACCACTGACCACTCGCCGAGTCGGCGCCGGCCTTTCCATCCACCTCCGTGAGATATGGCCGTTGTTGGTTCTTAGGACCTGAAACACGTAAGATATAGATACGTATGGTATTGAGATCCAGCGTCAGACACACCGTAGCTGCCGGTGGCAACAATTGCACGAGAAGCACAGAAGTATCGAGGACCAGGTATGATCGATGACGAAATGCATTGGCGTATAGCAATGTCAGAATCCTCTGCTCCTTCCGTCCCTAAGTCTCTGGGTAACGTAAGACGAGGAGTTCAACGCGGGGGGGTCAGACAAACACACCTCACTGTGGTGTAGCCAGCAAGCAGAGTACTCTTTGCGTGAGTCACAGCACGGATTGTCCTTTCCGCTGTGCTCTCTCGTGTTACTTGATCCTCCCAGGACGTCTCGACATAAGGATGCAGAAAGACTGTTCCATTCAGATTCAGCCATTCTAATACAAGAGACTCTTACGATGAACATGTGTATCGACGAATCCTGGCAGCACGGTCTTGCCTCGCAAGTCGATGATATTCGGTTTCGACTTTCCTGCACCGAGTTCAACAAGGTCCTCTTCTGTGGTTTCTTTTATTACTATTATTCTCCCAGTAGATCTAGACACGTGAATCGTTCTCCCTTCGCGACATATATCCCCCAGAATCCCGGTTGTTGGATCGGCAGTCAACAGACGGTTGGTCAGGAGCTTTTGGACGTCTGTGCCTTCAGCTCGTGTCATTTCAGGGGCGTTTGAAATAAGCTATTAGACCCAGTGTTCAGGAACGGAAGCCGTGCTCGGTGAACCGCTATCCCTGGGGTGCTCCAAGTTTGAATCCAGCCTCACAAATCCAAAATTCAAGACTAGACACGACGATGTTCATAGGGCTAATTGGAACTCGCTATTCGGGTAAAACGACGATAATCGATTACTTGAAAACGAGGAGTTTCACCGTTCTCCAACTGCGTGGACGAGGGGCCAACGACGAAGACACGAGTACGGCCGCGTCCTCGATTGGAGATCGCGCTGCGCCTCTTGAGACCGTGGAATCCAATAGCATCATAGTACAAGTAGCAGCGGGCTCTGTTGCTGGACCGTCAACGCTTCATACGCGGGCTGGAGAACCGAGTGGAATCACAGAAGATCGAGTGGCGGGTACATCTGGTGAGGCGCGAGATACACCATGTTTATACATTCTGATATAGTCGTACCGATATTAGGTCCTACACCGCAATCCGAACATGACTCGTATGAATGGGGAAGTAGAACACCAGAAACACACGTCCACCGAGATGTGCTCAAGGAGGACCTTGTCTCCGCCTTTCGGCGCTCAGATCGAAAACTCCCGGTACCTTCTTCGTTAAAGTTTAGTTCTCCGGGAGAAATGTTGGATTATGCTACCAGAAACTGGCGGTCCGATTTCGTAACGGAGGATTTACCCACAAAAGAATTGTTAGAACCTTTCTTGAAGCGACCATTTTTCTTGTTGGTCGAAGTGGACGCACCGCTGATGCTTCGGTTGGAACGAGCGTATGTCTGCCTCTCCTTTCATATTTCTCCGATGACAGGCTCTGATCATTGTTTTGCGTTGACAACTGCATTAGCCCTGATATGAACCTCCGTCAACTCGTAGAGGAACACGACTCTCTGTTTTATGGGCATGGCAAAGACCAGATCGGAGCCTCTCACCACAAACTCCGTCAAATGGCAGATCTCACGATCATCAACTCTTTTCGCACCTTGGAACTATTCACAGAGTATCTAGAATCTCTGAACCTCATGAATGCGGATAGGCTGCGGCCTCAGTGGGACGCATACTTCATGGTGAGCGCATCGCAGAGTCTTGGCGAACGTAGATTCACAAGGAAAACATCTAGACACTAGCATCGCTTGCTTCTCAGCGTTCCAATTGTATGAAACGGAGGGTGGGTGCGATACTTGTTCGAAGTAAGGGGTTGAACTCTCCGTGGGGAACGTACACTAAATTATCCGCAGAGAATCGAATTCTTGCTACAGGGTGTGTTCCTTATCTCACAAATATGAAAATCATGCGACGTTTCAAATGATTTCCCTTTCCCACAGATACAATGGGACTCCCCGAGGACTTACGAACTGTAACGAAGGTCTGTACCCGCCGCCGCTAAGCGTGCGGCTTGGCTCGGATGGGCCCCTAACTGAAAGGCTCGGATTCCCCAGGTGGCTGTCCTCGATGCAACGGGAAAGCGAAGAGTGGCGAAGCATTAGATGAGTGCCTATGTCTGCATGCAGAGGAGAATGCATTGCTCGAGGCCGGTCGAGAGCGCATTGGTGATGGGGCAGTCCTCTACTGTAATACGTACGTCTGAAACTTCCGACACTTTATGTGGGAATATGCCATGACTAATAATTGCTCCATCCTCTCAGGTGTCCATGCCTACGATGCTCCGTCAAGATTGTGCAGACTGGGGTCAAGGAAGTGGTGTACAATCTGGGATACAGTATGTGAGTAGGCGCTGAGCCAGAAATCGTGGCCCCGATCCTCCTCTATACTCACATCGTCGTTTATCATTCTAACACTGCTATAGGGATGCTGCTGCTGCGGATGTTTTCATTAGTTCTGGGGTCGTACTGAGGCAATATACTCCTTCGACCGATGGTCGGCGTGGCTGAAATGACCGCGTAAATCATCATTCTCATCCGCTCATCGACCGCCCTGGTTCTCGCGGGAAAAACTCGCTGTCATTGCGGATTGGCCCGTCCCGGTCCTGGGCTTTGGCTGCCTGTACAATGTTCATTGAACATGCTTGGGCCTCCCTGTGGCCTGACCGTTACCGGCTTTTTAAGCCAGGACTGTCTCTTTCATTTCCTGTATATTAGCTCGTTTTTACCTATTTTTTCTTGGAGCCTTGGCCCACTGCGGTATATAGTCTGACGATTTCTCTCTCTTGACTTGGCCCGCATCGTCTGCCTGCCTGCCTGGACCCTAAGATCATCCGAATCTGGCCATTCGCGTAATAGCCAGCCTTGGCCTCCAACCACGTCTTGCTCACAAACGACAACGACCATGGCGTTCAAAGCAGCTTTCAGGACTGCCTTGATACTGGCTCTAAGCCTCCCTGTCCTCGCTAATCCTCTTCTAACGCGCCGCAAGATCACAACGAACCCAGACGATGTCCACGGTACGTATTATGTTGCGCATCTCACTTGGCCATCTCTCAGACGTAAAAACAATCTCTTCTAGGCATAGCATTTGATTATGTGATTGTTGGAGGAGGTGCTGCAGGCTTAGTCCTCGCAAACCGACTTTCAGAGGACGACAATCGAACCGTTCTGGTCATCGAAGCTGGCGATGATGGAGAGGCAGTGATGGAGCGCATTCTGGTTCCAGCTCGTACGTCCTCTTTGTGAATTTGTATATCTTTTTCGCTCACTCTCAACCCAACAATCCAGTTACTTACTTGAATGGTGAGTCGAAGACGCCAAGATCTGCGGCCAGCCGATGTGACGTCTTGTCCTAACGCGTTACAGGTGTTGCCGTCCCAAATTCACCAAATGACTGGGGATACTGGGCAAGCTCATTAGGGGGTCGTTGGTTCCACCAGCCCCGTGCAAAGGTGAGGGTGATACTCGGACATAGCGGGCATACTTACTGACCTCGCGCCAGATTCTGGGTGGTGAGCCAAAATCGCCAACCGTAATCCCCGTTTCATTCCTGTTAACCTTGCTTACATAGGTTCAACGGCCGTAAATGCTCTGTATATGGTCAGGGCATCCAAGGAGGAACACGACGCGTGGGCCAGCCTTTTGCCGAACGCAGACCAAGACTGGTCGTGGGATGGGCTCTATCCATACATGCTCAAGACCGAAAACTTTTCACCTCCCGTAGATGCATCTTTGACGGGCACCATAGTGAATGAGAGCTACCATGGGCACGATGGTCCAGTCCATGTGTCGTACCCGCAATACACTTATCAATCAGCCGCCGCATGGACACCTACGCTGGCAAATCTAGGATTGAAAACCACGGATCCACAAGGTGGTCAAGGATGGGGAGGCTTCATCACCCCCAATTCGATTGACCCAAGGGATGGCACTCGCTCCTATTCAAAGACTGCATATCTCGATCCCGTCGTCAATCGTCGTAACCTCGTGATCCTCCTACAGTCTCAGGCAACGAAGATCACGTTTGACACATCGGGGACTGTACCGCGTGCCACCGGCGTCGACTTTGCCCAACGAACGAATGGAACCATCTACCATGTGGATGCTGCATCGGAAGTCATCGTCGCCGGAGGAGTATTCGGTACACCGCAATTATTGCAACTCTCTGGCATTGGACCAAAGCCACTCCTCGATAGTTGGGGGATTCCCACTGTCGTCGATCTACCTGGCGTTGGCGAACATTTCCAGGATCACGTCTTGGTCTCGATGACATGGACAGCCACCAATACTACCGTCACCGGCGATCTTTTGTGGCAGAACACCACGTTTGCTGCCGATCAACTCAAGCTTTTCCATGACGGAAAGCTCTCCCAGTCTCTCATGTCTGCGCCAAACAACGGCATTGGCTACGTGAGCCTGAAGCAGTTGTTCGACAACGACACTTACACGGCCCAATTCATTCAAGAAATGAGGACAAATATGACGGCAGTCATCAACAATCAAGGTTTCACCGACGATACGTTGCGCGCCGGCTACGAGCTTACGTACTCGACGGAGGTGGACGAACTCGCCAATTCCGACGTCGGCGCAATTGAGCTACTGCTCAGTTCGTTTGGATCTTGGAATGGAGTTAATAGAACGATTGCCATGCAAGCCGCCATCCAGCACCCAATGTCCCGCGGGAGTGTCAAGATCAATGGCACCGATCCCTTCAAAACACCCATTATTGTCGCCAACTACCTCAATACGGATTCAGATTGGGCTATCTTGCGTGCGGGTGTAAAATGTACGTTGTAAAAATACTTTTTGTTTCCTGATCGAGGCATTGTGCTCACTCATCGATTACAAGACCTTCGAAAGGTCGCCGCAACCCAGCCATTGGCCAGTCTCATAGTAGAAGAAGTCAGACCGGGTCCAGGCGCCCAGACCGATGAACAGATCGATGCATTCCTCTACGAAGCTGCCTCGTACGCACCTCCACCTCGCCTGATCTCTCCTTCTACTTTCTGACTTCTTTAATAGTACTCAATATCACCCTGCCTCAACCTCGTCGATGTTACCCTTAGAGAAAGGTGGGGTCGTTGACCCTTCGTTACGCGTCTATAATACGCTTGGCTTGCGCGTGATCGACTCTTCTGGTATGTACACAGTGCGCTTCTTGTAGATCCACCAAATTAATTGCGTATCCTTACTGCAGTTATACCAATCGGAATGTGTGCTCATCTCATGGGTCCAACATATGCCATTGCGGAAAAGGGTGCCGTTATGATAAAGGCGAACCCTGTTCCAAACAGAATACCACATTCGAATCTCGAATCGGGCAGTGAACGAACAACCGTCTCAAACACCCTGGTCCTCTTCCTCACGTCGCTACTCGCTCTCACCGTATCCGGGATGCTATAAAAAAAACACACAATTTTTAAAAAAAAACTCGATAGTCTTCTTGACCCCCGGCTCCTAGGATCGATTGCTTGTAGCATATTTTCACGACTCGTCACGGATTCTTCTACCCAACCCCCCAGTTCTTTCGTCTACCCTCCCCCCCCACATTACCTGCTCTCTTCCGCATAGAGTATAGAGTGAAGTCTGTGTGGCTTTTCTTTGTTCCTTGAACCATTTTCGTACCCTCTCCTTTGCGATTTTATCGTCCATCTAGCATCAAATTCTCTCCCACCATCTCACAAAGCTACCTCACCTCTCACAAAGCTACCTCACCGTATCGAGACAATCTAGCTGTGCTGTCCAGGGACTCTGAATCTTTTTGTGTTCGACTCTCCTGATATCGTGGACCATGGATTCGTTTCTTCTTTCATCTGTTTTCTTCTCTTTTTTGTTTTTGTTTTACGTTGCACATTTCTTCGTAATGACCCTCATAACCTCCCCTCCACATCATGCTCTCCCGCGTTCACAGTTTGAGAAGAGAGTCTAAACATTCGAGAAAAATAGGTTGAAAATATACGAATATCATTTTGGAGTCAAATACTTGTTTTTTGAACTAAATCTATCGTGTATGTGAGGACAACAAAGACATGTCTGGTCCTAAAACACATCTTAGATGAACCCAGACCTCGCCTCCCTAGTTGTAATAGAACACTGCGACTCCTGAGGACTAGTCAGTATACGATGTCGCGTGATGTGGCTTGGCGTACCTATGAGTACATATGTAGCCATCAGCACGAAGCCTTCTAGCCAATTGGTACGACCGTCCGAGATGGCAAAGTTGACGACCACGACTGAGAGGACAACTACAACGGCCTCGAACGTATCGAAATTCAAACTCAATGGCTAAAAGCAAAGAAATAAAGAGAGGTCAAAATGATTATAACCTCGCTTGTGAGGGGGGTCAGACATACCTGGCCAATCCACCAGCCCAAGATGACAAGGAAAGGAAGAACGAAGAGAGCGATTTGGATACTGCTGCCAACGGCGACAGCGAGGGCAAGATCGAGCTTGTTACGAACACTGACGGTAACAGCCGTCACATGTTCAGCGCTATTGGGTTTTATAAAGTAAGTATTATGTCAAGCAGTGTCAAATGTCTCCCTTACGCATTTCCCTGTATGTGTCGTGAGAATGAAAAATAAACGGGCTGTGATTGTACTTACCACCAATGGGAGCAAGATAAGTGCCACGAATTCTTCCGTGACACGAGTTTTCGATATGAGACCTATGGTGACGTTGGTGAGCATGGAGACGTCTGAGAAGAACTCAGAAGCTAACCGGCAATGCTATCGACGAGAAACTCGGCGGTTAAGCCAGTAAGAACTTATGGAATGATGAGTATTTCGCCTTTGATTCATGGGAGAGGGTATTACCCGTCACAATAACCAAGAGAACAAAAGCAAATTTTGCGGTCAGTTGGGGGACCTCTTCCTCATGCTCTGGAGGTGGCGCTTGGTGCGTCGTCAGAGTGATAGGTGATGCAATATTGTCTGTCGAAGGCGAGCGAGAGTCGCTATCACTCGAGCTATGACTGAAGATTGAAGACACTCGGAAGACACTTTGACCGACGGGAGGGGCGATTGAGTCTGAATCTCCTGCTTGGAACGTCGCAGCGGCATGGCGTTTTGAGCTCTCCAGCGTGTACAAATAGCTGTGTGTCTGAATGAAAGTGAGACACCGCTCTCATAAGATTGAATGAAAGCTGTACCCAAAGTTGGAAAACGAGGAAGGCAATGTAGCACCTGCGGGAGTGGGTTAAACTCGATGGCACAGTACAAATTCAACTCGACATACACCAGGAGAATAATGGAAGTTGCTCTTGAGATTGCGAGTCTGTAATGACAGTAATAAGCGCGTGCCGAAGAGATAGGTAACCTCTCACATTTCTTTGTCCTGTAGCACACGAGCAGAGCTGGTAAATGCAGCCGGAATAGAGATGGAGAAGACAGCGAGTGACAGTAGAGATATCCTAATAGCGTGTAAATATTTGGCATCCCGCAGATCGCTAATACATACTGTTGCCTGGTGGGTTTCCGTTCAGTTTATTGAATAGCAGCGAAGATTAATGACTTACTGAGCTATTCTGACACCATAACCCTGTTCATGGAAGCGAAGACCACCGGCAAGGAAACACATTCCAAGCACGAGGAGGCAGTTCGACAGGATGGATCCCAACATCGCGGCTTCGTAAAGGTAAGAATCCGCTCGAGAGTGTTTGGAATTACTGACCTTGAACGATACGAAGTTGACCTTTGACGAGGGCGAGAATTGAAATGATGAGCTAGGGACAATCAGAGAGCCGAACAAATGAGTCTTTGAAGCTACCTCGACAGCATTTCCAAACTGATAGAGATATGAGTGTCTAAAACAGCGGAAGTCGGCAGCGACGAGCTTACTGTTGCATTAAAGAGACCGCCGACAGTTGGCCCGGTATAGTTTGCTACGCAAGTGATGAATACATCTTGATAATGGATTTCCAACTAACATACCTAGTTCCTCAGTGGCAAACTGTATGAGAAATAAGTGCCTATAATCAGCCGAAGAAAAACATACTCACGCCAAGTAAGGCTGCCAACGGGATGATCGAAAGGAACGAAAATGTGAAAACGATCGTTTCTGATTGATGACTGAAGTGCTAGGGTTACCAGCAAGTCAGGATATGAAGGCGGTTACGGATGAAACGTAACGTACCACGGCCCAAGCTACCGGTAGTAGTAGCAGCATGACGTTGATCCAGGAGTATTTGACTGTATTCACTGAAACTCTATTTAGAAAAAAAAAGGTAAAATAATTGGAAGAAGGGCAAAGGCACACCGAAGCATTGCGTTAAAGTGGGTCTTGAAACAATCTTCTTGGTAGGCTGGAGCAGAGTATCCCATCCCTTGCGCCAGTCGAAGGGTTGCCCGGTGGGCGCATGCGTCAACTCTGGTCGAGCGGGATTGGCAGGAAGCGAGTTTGCACGCCTCGGACGTGGAACTGCACCTCCTGCTGATGCCCCATTTTGTGCCTGCTGGCTCTGTTGGCGACGACGGCGATTCCTACGCCTGCGGTGCGTAGGTGCGGGTTCAATTCCTTGCACTGGAAGTGACGTCGTGGACGCTGGAGCTGATCCATTTCGATGGAAAATACCAGGAGGCGCAAGGGACGATCTCATCAGCGTCGGGCTCGTCGTAGACGGTCGTGCAACGCCTCGGCCGGCCTCAAGGTCGACTGCAGATGAGGCTCGTATTATAGGGAGCGACGTCTTGAGATGAAGATTTGGTGCATTTTCAGTCTTTTCGTCATTGGCGGTTTCCAGCATGCGTTGGATAATGCGGTTGGGAACAAGCTACGGTGTGCCAAGGCATTACGCATATCTGACCTTCCTTACAAATCCCGTAATGGGTAGCGCAGCGATGGCGGCGAAAGCTGGTCTATAATTTGGGGAATATTCTCGATAGATAGAACATTTGTCCAGGTAGCAAGGGGCAACGGGTGTTCCAGCCAAAAAGCAGAGCCACCTCGCCACCTCGAGTGAGCACCCTCATATACACGTTTGACTATCAACTGCATCTCTAACTAGCGATTTTCAACAGATTTCTCCATTGTGATTTCTAATTGGGCCTCTGGTGTGCCCACGGGGGGGCCTAGGCGCGATGCCTCCTTTTGACGCCATTCACAACTGTCCTTGTACTCGCACACATTGCACTTCCATGTCTCTTCCACTCGAACACCCTTTGTTGGTTGCGACCCTAGCCAGAAGCCTAGAGATGTAGCGATGCTATTCTTGATAAAATCGCCATCGTATCGAAAGGATTTGATTGCAAGCAGGTCGGACTCGTTGGTGCTATCGGAGTCGGTGGGCACTTGATTCCATCTACCTGGAAAACGACTTCAGTTTCAGGGTATCATCGAAAAAGGCTGCTGATCACCTGTTCGGGAGGGGATCCGAAATTCAACCCGGAGAACACGATCCACCTTGCCCCTGATAATATTGGCCTCTTGTGTGATTGACTTCCAAGCTAAAACTAGATCCTCCAATGTAGTGCAGTCTGCGACCAGTGATACAAAGTTGTTTGCTCTGGAGATACTGATCTGCTGATCGATGAAGAAGTCACTAAAAGTGATTTTCGGGTCGAGATTATGGAGTTTGAAGAGCGTGTCCCAATCATATTCAGGTGAAATTAGGTCGTCAAGGAGTTTCTTGTAGATCATGAGTTGAAACTTGTGTTCCGGTGATGCAGATAAATCTTGGTGGGGCGTCCATTTCTTTTTTGTCTTTATGTCGCTTATGATTAAGCTATTCACCGCCATGCCAACGACACCTCCCGAGTCGCCGCTCCCCTTTCCATGCACCCGGCGCAATTGTAGTTGGTCCTGTCATGTCCAAAAGGTGAGATACGTTATATCACAGCGTGGAGAATTCTTACGATGATGCCATTTACAGGGATATCGTCGATGATGCCAAACACAGGAAGTTCTCGCTGTTCCATGTTGAATTTTACACCATCCGAGAGTTACGACGACATACCCATAATCTATATTCGATCAGTTGCTTGAAACCTGTGATCAAGGCGAGGATTCTGAACAAGTAGTCAGCCACCTACTAGAAGGGAGCTGAAAATGTGCACACTTGAAACCCCACTTCTCCTCTCGGTTGCTAGAAATAGTTTTTACGGCCACAGGTGCAACCTCCTTCTCTAGTTTCTCGTGAATTGCCTACAGGTCTGATATTAGCTCCCGACCAGAAATAAATGGTCAACCAATCCAATTACCCTGCCCCTTTCTGCATTCTTTTCGCGAACTTCTGCCGTATTTTGGTCAACTTTAATGACCACCTCTTTTATTACCAGTTTCTTATTAACTATTTCTTTCCGCTGCACCGTAAATTCCTTTGGACGCTCCTTGGAACCCCTTTTTGGTCCTCCAACCAAGTCGTAATTGGCTTTGTACTGGCACCTTTTCGTTGGTTTGGTGGGTCAAATCTACCCGTAACGACAGCTTTAGTCACATACCAGAGGGGGCTCACCAACTTTGTCACGGACAACCCTCCGCTAGACCTATATTTTGCGAGAAGGGTCCCAGCCCTTTTCCAGGAGATCCTAGCGCTTGTAGTCATTTCAATGTCTTCGATATCGTCCTCAAACCGGCCTATGTCGTCTAGGAGCCAGTTTAAAGGGACCAAGAAGATTCCAGGATCTCCTTCACTCTTCTCGACTTTTTCACTTTCTTCGAGCACCAAATCTCGGAAGTCTGAGTCTGTAAGGTCTTGGACGTTTGCCCAGTCAAAGCTCTCTTCGTTGACTTGTTCTTCCTCGGTTCCAGATTCTACACTCTCTCTTGTTTCTAAAATAGCTATTCCTGGTTGTGTCTTTGTGGTTTCTTCTCCTATAACGTGTTCCGAGCGGCAAATTGTGAGCGAGGTCGGTGGTCCAGAGTGGTTGGCTCTGGGTTCAAGCTCTGAATCGGACATAGTCCCCTATTGAACGCCCATTCGTAATGAATGAAGGAGCCTGAGCAACAATCAGGCTCTGGGCGCCAACGATCCAGGAGTGAGACTCGGCAGCACGCTTCGACGTCCGAGGGCTGAGTTTGGCTCGGAGCTTGGAATCACCACATGTGATCATCCGAAACCAATGTTGACTCCTTCACGCTCCCAACGTCAAAAAGCCAAGCTACTAAGCGTGCTCACAAATGTGCCAAAAGCGCATTATGGGGCCACAACATCGTTTAGAACAGTAGCACCGAGGACGGAGTCGACGAGTAGTGTCGGAGGCAGGCCGACTAGCTCTCAAAGAAGAATCCAGACCTTGGATTTGCACAGGAGAGCTCAAATAGAGTCAAAGAGATTGTATAGTACGTCTGGGACTCCTTGCTGTCTGAAGAAACTAACTATTGGTTTGCAGAGACACTGACGGATGCGACGCAGAAACCATTATTTGACAAGATACTTATAGCCAATAGGTACCATATGATATGCTTGTTCTTTCTATACAATCTAATCCTCGAGTAGAGGCGAAATCGCGTGTAGAGTCATTAAAACTGCGAGGAAGCTTGGTATCAAGACCGTAGCCATATTCAGCGAAGTTGACAGAAATTCCTTACACGTTCAAATGGTATCAATCTTCCTGTGTGATCCGTCTTGGTCTGACGAAATCTTGAATAGGCAGACGAAGCGTATTGCGTAGGACCGGCACCATCCGCTGAGAGCTATGTGAGTAATTCGTAGCAGGAAGATCAACAAACTTAAATTTCATCAGCTCAGGATGGACAAAATTATCTCAGTAACTAAACAAAGCGGGGCACAAGTAAGATAGACCTACTTTTGATTGAACGTGACTGAGCCTCCATACAGGCGATACACCCAGGGTATGAATCTTTGTATTTGTGTCCAATGTGTCTGAGACGTGACCTAGATACGGATTTCTGAGCGAGAATGCCAAGTTTGCTACGGCTCTGGAGGAAGCAGGGATCACATTCATTGGTCCCCCAGTTTCAGCCATCACGAGCATGGCTTCTAAGAGGTTAGAAGTCTTACTTTGACTACATATCTTTACTGACCTGGCCTAGCGAGTCCAAGGATATCATGCTCTGTATGTGAACGTGGTAGATCTCGCTCCAACCGCTCGACTGACCTATTCTCCAGCTGCGGGTGTTCCCTGTGTACCGGGATATCACGGCTCTAATCAGGACCCTCAATATCTCCTCTCCGAAGCTCGCAAAATCCAGTTCCCGGTCCTCATCAAGGCAGTCTTAGGCGGTGGGGGCAAAGGAATGCGGATCGTACATTCCGAACCCGAATTCATGGAGGCTCTCGAGTCTGCAAAGCGGGAGAGTCTGAAGTCGTTCGGAGACGACAACGTACTGGTAGAGAAGTATATCACCAAGCCCCGACACATCGAAGTGCAAGTGTTTGGTGACATGTTGGGTGGCGCAGTTAGCCTGTGGGAGAGGGATTGTTCGGTGCAGGTGCGCAAAGTTATCGCTCTTGAGGAAAGGACGGACTGAAATTTCTGCAGCGACGACACCAAAAGATTATTGAAGAGGTAACCGTCTTTGGAGGCACAGAAATGAACAGTATCTGATGAATGACCTCTAGGCACCCGCTCCAAATATATCGGAAGAGATTCGCAAGGACTTGTGCGATAAGGCCGTGGCTGCTGCAAAAGCGGTTGGGTATGTCGGAGCCGGCACGGTTGAGTTCATTTTCGACGACGACGCCAAAACGTTCTATTTCATGGAGATGAATACCCGCCTTCAAGTCGAGGTGGGTGTTACTGCTACTGAGATCCAACAATTTCGCTGATATTCCTCCCCGTTGATCCCATTAGCACCCTGTCACTGAGATGATTACCGGTCAAGATCTCGTCGAATGGCAGCTCCTCGTTGCGGCTGGTAATCCTCTCCCCTTGACTCAGTCCGAAATCCCTCTCATAGGGCATGCGTTCGAAGCGCGTATCTATGCCGAAAACCCGAGAAACAATTTTCATCCGGATGTAGGCAAGCTCGTTCACCTTTCGACACCCATCCCGTCCGAATCCGTCCGCCTGGAAGAAGGGTTCAAGCAAGGTGCGAATATAGAGGTGTTCTACGACCCCCTGATTGCGAAGTTGGTGGTGAAGGGAAACGATAGGACGGAGGCGCTCCGGGTGCTCAGGAAGGCACTCGAAGAGTATCAAGTGGTTGGGTT
>WSTP01000161.1:0-25085 GCA_019627735.1 Serendipita sp. 400
TGTAGCGAATGGCCGCCTTTGGTCCATTATCACCCCTAGGCGGCTTCGAACGAACTCTTCCTGTCCACCAGCCAAGCATCTTTCCCAGATTCTGTCGACAATCTCCTGACAATCCCAAATGATCCGATCCGAGTTTCTATACTCTTTTATCATCACTTCTCCGTTTTTACCTGCGTTGACGAGAGCAGGCGTCCACCCTCTGCTGGTAGCGGTCTTCTCATTGTCCTCTAGTTCTGGAGATTGCCCATCATTAATTCCTTCTCCCGCCTCTTCAGCCGATGCGGCGCTCATTTCCGCATACTTGATCAACTGCTTACACTCGCCCGGGGTAAGCACGTGGTCCAATACGACAGCGTAACACCCTTCGTACTCTGGTAACAGCGTCTCTTTAAAATCGATAGGGTACGTGACAACCGGCTTCGCATCGGGTGGAATAGACACCAAAAAATCGTGAGGTATGTCCACTTCGTTGGAGGTATACGACTGTTTGACGAATTTTACTGCTTCCTTCGCCCTTCTTCTTCGTTCTTGCTGCGCCTGATTTTGCTGTTTGGCTGAATTCGACTAGTAAGATTCGAACAAATTGTTAAGTAACTGACAAGTCGAATCTCGATGCGTCGATTCCGTACTCACGCGAGTTTTATTGACCAGGAATGACATATCTAATAGCTTCTTTGGCCAGGATGCTGGACACCTTGAGGAGCAGGAGAGAGAGGCAAGCTCTAAGTTGTGAGGTCGATCGAGAAGCGCGTGCGCGCTACCTTATATCATACCTGAGACGCGCGCCTTTCGATGAACTCGTCTATTTCTTTACGTCATCCTCAACTAAAAATGGGGATGATATCAGGTGAGGAAACTGAATCAATAAAGGCTTCGAACTGCAAGCACCTAGGATGTGTCTGAGCAAAGGCAATGAAACAGTCCGGAGTAGCGTCGTACATTCGAGGGCAGATATACGATAAGTAGACAGGATAGTGGACACGTTAGTGCTGGAAAGTCGGGTAAACACTACAAGGAGCGCTGTGGGCGTGGGCTCCAAGGCGAGGTGTCCGCCCGTGACCATCAATGGCATATTCAGCTTTCTCGATCGAGGTACAGCTATATTTGCGATCCGGACAACTGGATACTATGGCCCGGAGGTGGCGGAGAAGAATTGTCGACAACAACGGAGGAAGATGTGGATTTGGCTGTGAGACGCTGGAAACTGAGCACCATATTTTTGTTGAATGCCCAGTATTCAACGATTTTCGTAAGGACGCGGGTGAGAAACTCACTAAGGCCGTGCAAGGGGGTTGAACAGCGCTGGAGCAGAGGACAGCCACTGAACAGTGGCAAAAAGAGACTGAAAGATGGTGTAGGAGTCTATTCATGGAGGAGGATGAGTGGCCACTACGACAGTCGATGTATTATATAGGAAGGGTACCGACACTGGGGTGGAAGATAATGAGAAACTTCAAAGGTAAGTCTTGTTAGTAAGCGGTGATCGGTGTTGCGCCGGTGTTGTGGTGATCGACCTCGAAGACGTCCGCGACGCGTTTTAGTTAGTGCCCGCGCCAGTTCCCATTTTCCGTCCCAATTCCGTTAGCTATCGTCCAAGATATTTAAACCATGTAGATACTTACCTTGAATACCCATGAGCTTGTTCCACCCGAACCTAACCGTCGTGAGGCCTACAACGGAAATCAACAACAGTAAGGATCGGGAAAGGGCTCTGGGGAGAATATCAGGAGCAATCCACGAGCACGGGGTTAGATTGGCAGGAAGAATTTGGGGGAAGGTGTTGAGGGTGAGGGCGAGAGGGACGAAGATGGGAGGAAAGCATCCGATACCAGAGTCACAATGAGATAATTGTTGATTCGGGTATTTTTGTTATAACTTAGGTCCGGCGGGTCGATAGATCTCTGCTCTTGTAGCGTAGTCGGATATCAATACAACAAACAAACAAACCATCAAGTTAGTCGAGATCAATTCACTTTTGCGCTTCGGGAATCAAGAGAGAGAATCTGTGGTTCTCTTGCTTTTTTCTTCTTACTATTGTCCCAAATATGCCCTTCGCCTTGGAAGGAATAGCGCCTTGGACGGTGAGTGCAAGGGGAGCGTCCAAGGGTGGCCGCCTTGTAGGTCGCCTTGGGAGTTTGCGAACTTAGCCAAAATTCGCACTTCGGCCTTCGACCAAACGCTTAGATCCAACTATATCATTGGCCGCTCTTGTAATCGTTATCAGACATACCAATACACTCTTTTACTTCTAAAATCAACATATTTTGCCCCGATGTCTGGCACACAACGGACAAAGGCCCCTTGCGCAACATGTGGACATCTTTACACCGTCGGGGCTGGTCTCACTAAGCATCAGAATAACTGTCTGGACAGGCAGATAAGAGAAAGATCGAACCAGGATGCACTCCAGCGTGCATACGATGAAATCGACAGTCAGTCTTTCATTCTCCTTGCTGTGCGGGCCTGATCGTGCTTTATCTAGACCGAAAGAAGCAACTGTATGAACTTCGGAGAACGACGGGGGTAGAAGGACGCTTACCCGCTTTCCGAGACGAGGGATCTCGTTCTTGGGAGAATGAGGACTTTACGGGGCTTGGGATGGATACTAGTGAAGAACGAGATGCAGGTTACTTGGGTATGGGCTATGAAGGGCTTCTGGACAGCAATGGTATGCTCCCTTTTCATGCATAGAGGTCATCTGTGACGTTTCTTCAGACACGGGGCTACCACCCAATCATATACGCACTCGATATCATCCTCGAACCTCTCTTCCTGACAAGATTGAGGACTTAGATGGTCCATCGGCACCCAAACAACAACCTGAAACCCCTTCCATAGAGTCATATGCACCTTTCGCCACTCTTGCCGACTTTATCTTTGCAGAAAGGATGGTGAAAATGTGCGCATCAAGTGAAGATATTAATTTCATTCTTCGAAACCTACACAATGGTACGCTAGCAAAGGTTACATTCCAAAATGCGGCCCAAATGCGCAAGACTGTCGATAAAGCATCAAGCATTTATGAAAAGGTTCGTATTTCTTACTACATTTTGTCCACAGTTCACTAAAACGCTGTCAGTTCACCGAGAAAAAGTTCACCATCCCTTATACAAACTCAAGGGGCTCGACCGTCGACCTTCAATTCAGTGTTTGGATAAAGGATGGGATGCAGTGGCTAAAGGACTTGGTCACGGATCCATTATTGAGGGACCATTGGGACTGGCACGCAAAAAAGAAGACATTGGTGCTTGATGGAAAAGAATGCGGAGAGATAATCACGGATCCTCTAACTGCAGAGGCTGCTTGGGACTTCGAGGTATGTATGCGATGCTCTGTGTGTTTGTTTCTAACCTTGTTTACCATTTAGAGCGGGCTGGACAAAGGCACTACGGATGTGGCCCTGCACCTAATTGCATATTCTGACAAATCAAACGCTGCAAGATTCAATAATATGCCTATCTGGCCGCTCTGTCTTCGTCCTGCCAGCTTGCCAAAGTCACTAGCGAATAGAAATAGTGCCTTTGCCGGGAATACCATGATTGCACTCTTTCCAAAGGTGAGTTTATTCCTATCTAGGGTTCTACATAATAACTAATAACCCCGCTTTCAGATGGACCCGCCTGCTGGTGAGAACGAAGATAAAAATTGGCCCACAACAATGCGAAAGGTCTATCACAAGGCCCTTGAGATTGCACTCGAGCCTTTCAAAGAAGCCTCAAAATCAGGGACATGGACGTATTGTGGGGATGGGACGCTCCGCCGTGTGTTTCCAAGTTTTCTTATCATTAATCAAGATCTCCTTGAGCAGTAAGTTTTGTATTCTATACTACGAGACACTTATTCTGATGTGACTCAAGATATTTAGCTTCCCTTAGCCGTGGAAACAATGCCCTCCATGGATGTCCACGCTGCCATGTCCCCCGTGCTCAGTTGTATGACCTTTCCGGTGAGTGGGACCTTCGCTCACAAGACAATATGCAAGCAGTGGTACAAAAGGCAAATCAACTGCTATCAGAAGGTCGCACAGGGGAATCAGAAGCATTGCTCAAATCCACGGGTATTTACTTGGTCGAGGTATGTGGTCTCTTAACAGTATTCATAGTATTGATATACCATGATTAGAATGCCTACTGGGGTATCTCTAGATGCGATGTACACGATGCACTCTCTTTCGATATCCTTCACTCCATATGGCTGGGAATATGGGGAAAACACCTGTGGCCTTTATTGCGAGGTTGCCTATCTGCAGACGGGATATCTGAACTCACCTATCGGTAAAGTACCTCTTTCTCCTCCTTCTCTATCTCTAATATGGCCCAAGGCTCAAGACTGCCCCATCCTTTCCTAATCTCCTTCGAGTACTGGCACTCGATACGGTGGAATTTAGCGATGGTAGAAAGTACTTCTCTATTCTTCAGGTCAGTAGCAATGCTATCAACTGTTTGCAGGTATTTACAAATCCAAAAGCAAATAATTCCTTTTGCTGTCGATCTAATCCCTAGAAATCAATACCCACTCCTTCAAGTGATTCGTATACTTGCTGATATAACTATGATTGCAAGTTTTCACATGCAGCTATCCTCTCGAATCGATTGGGGCGAAGAATGCGTCAAGAAATTTGGCGAGTTGATAAAGGTCGGTGTCCTCATTTGCATATACACATCTAAACTAATATCTCCTGCGGCTCAGACACTTTGCGAGTCGGGTCTTTACAATGCTGACATATTTAACTTCCCCAAGATGCATCAACTATCACATTTGTTTCATGACATTCGTCGCAAGGGTACATCTGACTTTCTACATTGTATCCTTGGTGAGAACTTCCACCAGGGCTTGAAGTTAGCATATTCGACATCAAACAAACGAGATGCTACACAACAGGTACGTAATTACTCAAGATATAGAGATAATCTCTTAGGGTTTCTCAGATTGTGCGTAATGAAGAGCGGATAGAGCTCATGTCACGCATCCGCTTTCGCATCGAATCATTCAAGAGTGCTTTTGGCACTGATGAATCAAGTCAACCGGACCTGGAGGAGGATGAGACTGAGGCCGACAATGGACTTGAAGAGGATCCATCAATCATGGACAACAGAATGCCACGGTATGCCATGCCACGGCTTCCCCTGATTGGAATAGAGACAAAGAAAGGTGTCGATACACTCCTTATTCAGCAACAACGTGGTTATTTCTCATCTGCACTCGGGATCCGGTGCTTCGAGCAATTCCACCGGATGGTCCTTGCATTCATCAACCGGACATATGAGGATATAGTTCAAAACGACCACGGTGCTCAAGTAAACAGTCGCCTAGGTCAAACAGGAAGTACAGATCGCCACCAAGGGGCTTATTTTCCCGCTTCTCTGCCTGTAGGTCGTTTGAAACTCATTTCCTAATGCTGATCGATTACAGATCATTCCATTTCGGGCTATCAAACATTCTTTTTACTCTAAGGATGACGGTAACGAGTGTCAGGAGTTGATTCGATGCAACCCATTGTGCTTCGGATCCATTCGCTTCGACACGGTCCTCATTCAGACTATGGATGGACTACGACCTGCAAGGCTGCATTTAGTATTTGAATCATCTCATCATGGCTTATATTGGCAGCTTGCTTTGGTCACTTATTTCACCGCATACCCAGCATCTGCTACCGATGGGATAGTCGGTATGCGTCGATATCAGGAGGAGATGAAAGGAGAAATCATATCGTTACACTCTATAGTACGTTCCTGCTATATGTCTCCGGTTTCACTCGGGCCTCGTAACTTTTACTTGAATGATCTGGTAGCTGGCGATGTAGATCTCTATATCAGGCTTAATAATATTCAATAGTTCACTAGAATTGCTCAATGCTCAACTGATTCCCTCTTCATCAGCCTCTGTGTTATAAGCCACGCATTGTAGCGGAGCTTGAAATAACCTTCGACCCGATCACAACCGTTGCGAACGATGGCCTTCCGTGGACTGCTCACTCCATCTACCGCACAAACCAGCAGTAGCTCTCGTTTCACACTCGCATCCTCATCTCGCCTCGTACCTCCTCCAGCCCCAGATTCTCCTGCGTCACCTCTTGGGCTGCGGCTCGAGGGACAGGAGAATGCAGCACCACGTCAATCTGATACCCGTTCTCCATGGCCTATTCGTGAAGAACTTGATCAGGTGAGAAGTCCTTGGTCTCTGGTTGTCTCTGTATGCTGACGTAGTACCTGCTCTGCAGCGGTTGAAAGATTGTCAGCTCAAGAATAGCCAACTCGAGATAGACCTTAAGAGTGCCCACCTGAGGCTACAAGCTCATGAGAATCGCAATACACCGGGAGCAACAAAACGCAAGCGGTCGAATCAAGAGAACATCACCACCCTCGCTTCTCTTTTTGCCTTCACGCGACGACTCTGGGTGGATGTTTCTTACACTCAACTTGCAACAGCAGCACAATTGGCAGACGCTGGGGCTCCTCGGCAATCTGCCGCTGAGGATTTACGAAGGGAGCTTTTCGATCTCCTCCCAGAGGAATACTCGGCTCAGTTAACCGATAATGTTTTCTGCAAAAGGGTACATTAGATGGATTGTCACTCCCCCTGACTGAATCACCTCCTAGTTCCTCGAAGACATGCAGGCATTTCGATCAGGGCAGCAACACAAGATTCGCGAACAAGCAGCCCACCTTATTGTCGAATTTGACCTCTCAATCAACACTCGTGTACTTACAAACCATACCCTGCGTGGGAGTAACGAGGACTTGAAGAGATTGCTCGGTTACAATATCGATGCGCCGGCAGACCAGCCTCGATATTCCCTGTTCTGCCCATTGATTGGAGAGAACAGATTCGACACGGATATCATTGTCAAGGTAAGTGCTACTTGTATGCATTTAGCCGTCAACTCATATCATTTGTAGGTCATCCAAGTTATCATTTTTGGACCGGCAGCTGCCAGTCGAACTCCAAAGAAAACCTCTGCGAGTCTCATCACGAAATGGGGCACTCGCTTCAAAATCACACCGGGAGTCGTTGCTGCTGCTGCCGTCTTTGTGAGTCGCGCTTCCATTCTAACTAATAACTAACCGCTCCATTAGTCGCGATGGATGATTTCAATGGATACTAGCTTCAAGCCGTCTGATGGGGCATCGCATAACAACTGGCAAGTCGACTATGAGGGATACCTCACCTTTCTCAACAATGAAGGGAATATGGAGTTCACGACCGACCTCATCAACCGAATCACCAATGCTGTCTTTAATCCGGATATTGGCAGCCATTACGACCACCAGCCTCACCACAATAGTAGGGCTGACGAGATTCAACGTGCTCTGAACATGCGGTCTGTCATTTTCATTTAGGTACAATATAATTCTGACTTTCTCAGTAACAGAATGGAGCCAAACTCGGAAGACAACAGCCCACCTGCAAACTTCAGGGATACTGGCCGTCCTGCAGACTCGGGAGACGGCAATCAGCCTGAACCTCCAATCGCAAATGAATCAACAGCCAATGAGCAAACTGCACGGCTGTTGAATGAAGAGGTATGATTTTTAGTATAAACGGTCTATCGATCTAACATACATAAGTCATTTACCGCCACATCCGCCAACAAACCAACGGGCAACATCAATAATGGTCATATCGACCAGCGAGACGTCGACACACCACAGCCGGAGGACATCGAAGATTTTAGCGACGATGGCAGCAAAGACGACAGCGAAGACGATAGCCCACCTCCCAAAAAGCAACGCCAGAACGCGGCCAAAG
Organism: Serendipita sp. 400; assembly: GCA_019627735.1. NCBI lineage: Eukaryota > Fungi > Basidiomycota > Agaricomycetes > Sebacinales > Serendipitaceae > Serendipita > Serendipita sp. 400. The sequence goes on from WSTP01000161.1 coordinate 7,750, forward strand.
CCAAAAACACCGTCAAGGGCAAGAATGCCGCTCCCCTGCCACGAACGAGGTATCATCGTAATACGAAAAAATGATCATCACGTCTTTGCATGAATTCCCGACTTGCCTTTCTTCCTCTCCGCATCACCTCATAATGACCATGTTGCATTTTAATAGTCATTCTGTATATTAGCAACCGCATTATGATTATACAGTTTTTTTATTGCAATTTTCTATCAAATGTGAGCAAGCCACCAAGGTTCCGTCCAAGGAGCTACACCTGAGACGACACCTTCCAAGGAATATCCAAGGCACCTTGGACGCAAGCACCTACTATCAAATGATCACATTCAAGGAGTTGTGGAATAGCCTGTCCAAGGAAGGGCATCTTGGACATGGCCTTTCACGGTGTCGTCCAAGCCTCCGTCCAAGGGCATATCCCGCTTGATCGAGCCTTGTCGAAGGCCCCTTGGACGTCGCCTTGGACAACCGCGTTTAAGGCAGATCCAACCTTGGAAGGCCGATTGCCTTGGAAGGCGCCTTGGGACCCCGTCCAAGGTAATATCAGTATTTGGGACAATACATATTTCTGAGCGCAATTGACAAGCCCTTCAAGCTTCAAATTTTCATTCCAGGGCACAACAATTTGTATGAGGCGGAAATACAAGAGAACAAAAGTTACTTTATGTGATCGCTGAAGTGGCCGATAACAGTGAAGCGAAAGAAGCCCTATGCAGAGTGGATTGGCCATTGTACACTTAGTTGAATGAGAAGGATCGGCCTTTCACTGTGTAGGTAAGCGTGAGGAGAGTTAAGATGGTAACAGTAAGAGATCCGATGGTGAAACATAGTCGTGACCTAACATGCAATGTTGGTGGGCTGTAGATAGTTGCGACACTATAGAAGATCAGTTTGGTTCAGCTCTCGATACGATACGGATGTGGATATGGTTCATATCACTAGGTTGCTGAGCCTATCTGGCCAACAAGGATATGCCTTCCATTAAAAGATATAAAGTAAACATGAGGATGCAAGAAGGACCGAACTGTTGGTAGGTGATACTTGGTTCGACGATGTACGGATTACTTCGACGCCTATCCCCGCGCATGAGCGCTTTACGTTGGAAGTGGTGATTAAGCTGCCTGGTAAACCGAGTACTAATACGAGTTATGCAAAGTCAGAAAGCGATACAATATGAGTGCCAAAAAGGAAATAGAGATACGTGAATACTTACCGATCTTGGCCCTCCACAAGCTTGAGCAGAGTTCCCAGTGCAAGCCTAAACAAGCAGCAATCAGCAATAGATCCAGGAACGGTATAAAATGGGTTACGAACGATGGAGCACTGAGACGCATCTAGAGGAGTGGGAGGAAGATGGTCCGCACAGACTGTAACAACTGTCAGCACCTGTCTGAAGCTTTATGGTAAGTAATATCTACCGCAAATCTAGGAGGTTGTTAGCTTTGAAAAAATGGGAAAGCAAAGGATATGATACACACCGGATACGTGCTACTCGATGGGACTGTCGAAATGGCTGCGATCGGCAAGCCTTTGCCATAGCAAAAGTTAGTGCAGTAATTGACCGTCATCGAGTTGAATTGATATATCCTTGCCCAATATACCGCGCCGGATGCCCTACAACCGGAAGTTTTCAAAGTGAGTAAGACCCCGGTGAGAGAAGGGAGGGGATAGGACGAAGGCGGTACGTACGAATAGCATCCTGCGGATGACCATACATTTTGCACTGGTGCAGACACCATTACGACTGATGTTGGAGGTTTGATCCATACGCTTCCCTGAGAAGTCTGTTAGAGGCTCAACCACCGTTGTGGGTCTGCTTCACTAACGCCAAATGTGCTTGTGGTACCACATTTCTGAGTTAGGTCACCAGGACAAGGCTATTACAAGAATTCTCAGCCACGTGTTACGCATTTTAAGTCATGGTGAGAGTACCTTCGTGCATGCAGATCCTAAATCATTGCCATAGTGGGGTTGGCAGACTGCAGTCATTGCATCAGGCTTTGAGATCTCCTAGTACTCTTTAGTTGGACTAACCGCAGGTCTAGTTGATTAAAGAACGGTCATTAGTGCGTCGGTCGTCGGAAAATAGATCACATACCCCTCCTGTTACAAGAATGGCGACATTTAAGCTTTTCGAATCACAATAGCTCGTGCAGAGTTGAGGTGTCATCGTGGTTTGGTGCGTATCATCGAACTCCATCTTCGAATACGGGTTTGTTCTATAAAGGAGATTAACAAAGAGCCTTGCCGGATGAGCTGGAAATGGGTAAAAGCCCGGATTCTCACTCCCTGCAACCAAAGTATTCCCATTGCGACTCTGGCTCTGGCTCTGGCTCCTGCTCCGGTTGCTTCTCATATACACTCAGCTATCATGAATTATGGATGAAGCGCAAACATGTCAAAACTCTCCGTATTCAAGAGGTCCAAGATGATATAGAGCTACTCACTCGATCCGGTCCACCACATACATGTTCACCATCTCCGGCGCAATTCATAATACAGTTGTCTGTAGCTTGTGTCGCAGGAAGGGCATTGCCGCAGTCTGTACACGTCCCACCGTCAGAAAGGAGTAGGACTATCACGAACGAGACGAGGCCTTACAGCACTCGTTTCCATATTCCAACCCTGCTACACTATAACTAGCGGCACTGCAGGCGTCAATACACGTCTCAACGGTCATCGAGTCAGAAACGGATTGCGGCGTCAACACTCGCGATACAACAGCGTCCCTGTAAGACCTTTAATATCAAGCACCGAGGAGAGAAGCATAGACTCTAGCTTACGTGTAGCATCCCTGGCTGTTATAGTTGTTATATGACTCCAGAACAGAAGGGGCGACGGGCAGATCCGAACCAGTGTACTTATATACGTTGAGCTGTATTGTATACCGATCTAAATGTGAAATACTGCTAACAGCGTAAGGCCATAGAAGTACTTACGCGACCGGCACCGCCGCAAAGGGTAGCGGAATCTCCTGAACACGCCTGAAAGAAGCCTTCAATCTGGGTTCGAAGAACATAACACGAATAAAACTCACCATTTCACAACCCCCTGTTGCGACAGCACCCGAAGATCCGATCGAGTTCGCGCAGTCTATCGTCATGTTGAGCATTAGAAAGATACATCGCTATTCGGCTCGAGAGGAAAGCTTACAGCATTCCTGTAATAAAACTCCGATCAGTTGCTCGTATGCCAAGTGCGAGAGGAATACTCACATCTGCATACTCGACACCAGCGAATTGATATCCTCTCTGGAAGCAACCATCCATACAAGCCGGGGCTGTCATTCCTCTATCGAGCCAAATCCGTAAACCAAGGGCACGATTATCATTAGTGTCACTGTGGAGAATATGACCAAGGATGAGCTTCAATGGTCCCAACAAAGACTCGTGGGGATCGCAACGAACGTATAGCAATCTTGATACGTCCATCCAGGATTAGCCGGTGCAATCATAGGCGTCGTGGCATCCGTGCGTTGGAATAAGTTGAGCTACAGAAACGGCAAGTTATTCACCTGGGATATAATTATGGAATCCGTTACTCACTCGATTACCACCGCCGCAGTTTTGGTCGCTTGCACCGGAACATGCCTAATTTCGGTGACTATAAATGAAAAGCAGTGAAAACTCCGGTTATCAACATACCATCGTGCAGCCATCCGTGGCGGGTGACCCAGAAGCTCCAATAGAATTTCCGCAATCTATATTGAGAGTTATGAGCTATTTCGTAATGGCGATCAACTACTAACAGCATTCCTACAAGGTTCGAATAAGACATCGTTCTTCCGCTTCAGACAACGACTTACATCACCGAACTCGACACCAGCGTAAGGGAAGCCACTTTCGAGGCACTTGTTAGTGCATTTTTCGATCGTCATAGCGCCGTCAACGTAGACTCGGTTTGGAAGTACACGGTCACCAATGGAATCCCTATACATTGCCGACTGTCTAATCTTGCAGCACTTAATCGGGAGAGGTAGAGTCTTACGTGTAGCATCCTTTTCCTGTCCAATCTCCATACGAGATCGGTGCGTTCTCTGGCTTTTGATATAGTATAAGCTATTGGGGACTTGTCAAAATAATCCTGAAGAAACTGAGAGGGACCCTTACTCGATTCCCGGCTCCACAGTAGTGAGACGCATCCCCTTCACATGTCTACAAGGTGTTAGTAAACATTCAGAGGTATTGCGAGACATGGATAAAAGGGAAATGACGATATGAAAAGAAGTTGTAAGAAACTTCGACGTACAGAGGCACATTCTTCAATGGGGGTTGATGTAAGACTCGCAATATCCACGCTATTGGCACAGTCTAGGCCGTAAATCAACACCCCATCGCGAGGCGAATCGTGAATGGGAACACGTACAGCATTCCTTGATATCAGTTGTGAGCTCGATAACCATTGTAGAGGACAGAGAAGTATTACGTACAAGCCTATATTCCAACCCTGCATACAGATATCCAGATGATGAGCATGCGTCCAAACAACGTTGAGGAGTGAATGGAGCGTCCAGCGGCATGAACACTGGAACAACCCGGGCAGCCATACTATCGCTAAAGAGCAGAATTAGTTATCAACCAGATATTGGACGTAATAAAAACCCGTACATGAAACATCCTTGAGAGGTCCAATCGCCATACGACTCCAGTACTGTAGCCGTAGACGATTTGGTCCAGACCGTTAGGCGACCAGAGCCACCGCAAACTTCGGTAGGGTTTCCAGAACACATATGGTCGCATTCCTCAGGCAGCGCGGTATCTCCAAACTGGAAATCATTGTCGCACCCTACGGTTTTGAGTACAAGAATATCAGTGCCATTGAGACCGATCCACTTCCTCATAAGGACGTACAGCATTCCTAAGCGATCAAAGAACATTGTTAGCGTTCACCATCACAGCAAGCATGGGGTCAGCGACTCACCTGGCTCCATTCAGTTGCGGCAATAGTGAATCCGGCTTGATCACAAAATGTTTGGCAAGCGTCGTTGGTCATCGTACCAGACGCAAACGTGGCGCCCTGGAGTGCGCGAGTCCCAACACTGTCACTATAGGTGGGAGGGTATATGGCTGTCGGTCAGATGATGGTACCAACAGATAGTATATCCCATATAAACTCACGTTCTACATCCTGCAAACGTCCACTGATCCCCGGGCCCACGACGACTATGGCTAACGCTTCCTGCAACTCGTCGATGGTGGGTAATATGACGCTTTACGGTACTGGAAGATGGCTAACGATATTGTAATGTACCATCAGCCAAAGTCCCCGTTAGACGAGAAAGAGGGCGTACGGGTTCAAAAAGAAATGCATTTGTGTTTAAAACGAAAGGCACGAGTGCCACCAGCGAGGATAAAAGCATGATGTCTTATTGCTGATGAGCTCTCTGGTAGTAAGACGGGAGGTGAAGAGAGGGAAAGTTGGAGACGTCTGTCATGAGAGAGGCCCACTTATTAGTATCCTTGCCGAGACCATAGCCCGCGACGCCAGCGGAAAGCTACTGCCGCCGTACATTGAGCCAAGGCAGGGCTATTGGCTTTGACAGGTGTCGAGCACAATGTTGGAGGCCAATCGGCAGCCACACCAATACAGAGCAGCCGAAACAATCGTTTTTATCCTGTTTCAAAAGGAAGCGAGAGTGTGCCAGGGGACATGCGAAGGTCTGTACTGTTGTTTAACCATTTGGAGGCGACGATGGCCTCTGGAGTTCTGGTTGTTTGATGTGTGATGCTGAGTACAATCGCAACGTAACGCAACCAGCCGGTTCGTTCATTTATTCTTAAATGGCTCTCAAGACTGAAGCCTGTGATCTGAGGGAGCTGGGTTGAATAATATTTTTTTGTTGTCGACCGACAGGGTGTCTTGTCTGTCAGTACGGATGTGGTCGAGGTGTAAGTTTGTCAAGCCTGACCCTCACCACGCACAGTACAGAAAATTATGAGGGGAGTAAGAGGAATTTTTTACTCTCTTTCGGTAATGGAGACGAATGCTACCCGCCCCGGCGCTCTGCCGGTCTGCCCACGTTCGATGGTATCGACCTTCTCTCATTATTACGTTACTCTGGCCATGATTCTGAAATCGCATTCTATTTTCCTGCATCGTGTTCAAGTTGGCTTTTTGCAACCGCTCCCTCGTTGTCTCTTCTTGCCTGGTGTCACTGCACTGCGGGTGTTAAATAGCCACACTTTTTGGAACCCAGTTACGCGGTTATATGAACCGATCCATCGCACCCTCTCGTCTCACAGGATGGAAAACCGATTCAAAATGCAATAGCCAACCACCACGCTCTCGTCGCCGTACAGTATATATACAGAGGCTCTTTCGCAGTCTCAAACATCTCGACCCGACAAGTTGGATTAATACTGTACTTCCTAATATAATCCAACAACATTCACATCCCCGGTTCAATTATTACGCCCCTCGTAGCCGAAATGTGGGATGATAGATAGATCCTCTCAAGGATGTTGATGGCGGTGATAATACCTGATGATCGTGCAAAACAAGAGCGGTTACCTCTCTATTACCTCGATGACGACCGAAAAGCGACACTACCCTCATCCTCATACACATACGCACGCACACTCTCTCTCCCTTCGTTATCTCTCTTGTCCCAATTGTAGCTTCGGAGTGACAATAGTCTCTGCGCATCATAACTCACCTCGTTTCTATTTGCGACAGTTATCAATTCCAACGGCGATTAGGGGGTAGGAGTATAAGGGTGAGCCGTATGCCATTTTTCAGTTACTTGCGGTGGGGACCGTTGCAGTAAGGGAGTAAAGGTTTCAAGGATATAATGGACTTTCATAGTCAAAACGGACACTCTTTTTTTTCGTTCTTCTGGTCTATCAAAAGGCGTACAGTCGTTCCAAGATACTGCAATGGCGTCGTAGCCCATCTATTCATTGTGATGCCCGATAATATTCTCGGCCTTGTAAGCGGTTTCCTACAAGGGGACGACGCATCAGGCAAGTGAGAATAAAATGGAGATGGAGAGGATGACTGTACCTTGTGCGTATTGTCATTCTTAATTACGAATCGGGGCTCGTCATCGCTCGCCTGTACCGTCACACCTGTAGTGCCCGCAGGTGCTGGCTTGGTCATGACTAGATCCGAATCAAAAAGAGTCACTTATTGAGATGAATTGCAGAGATAAGGAGGAGAAGAACTGATCAAAGTCTTACCTTCAATGATCACCCCAGTCGTCTCAGAGTTTTCGACGCTGGTCGAGCCTCCACCACCGATCGCATGGCTGTCAATTCACCGGTACAAAGAGAGAAATGCATTAAGGTGGGACATTATTAGAAGATTTGAGTAGAACGTACTCTGGAAAACCAGAGGACTGTCAGTGATATGAGCAAGAAACAAGATGGAGAATACGTATTACATTTGACATGATCACCGATGTTGTATTCGGTCGACATTTTTGGAAGTAAGTTGAGAGAAACTGGAGACTTCGAGAGTTTGCTTATTTGTTATGGTGGTAATGATGATGGGAGAAGCAAATCGGGTGGGATTACTGGGAGGGGAGGGGGGGGGGGTTATATACCAGCGAGCTGGCTCGACAATGACGCAAGGAGAGAACCACGAGGTGAGATACGGATATTAATGGTGAATAGTGACAAAATGAGGAAGAAAGTGACGCACACAAAGTAAAGAAAACGCGCTTCGTAATTTTGATCCTCGAAAAGATTTTCATACACACCACCCCAAAAATGTGGAGAGATAATAGTGTAAGATGACTAATTTTCAAAATCGAGTCCCCAAAGAAGCTGATTTGCGCGAGAAAATCGATTGTCGAGCAGGATTATGACGATGCTCGATGCCCTACTAAACCACCATCGAGAAGAAGACGTCCATACTACGTCTACGTCCATTCATTGTACTTCATATAGAAACTATCGAATTCGCCTAACCAGAGCCATTTCGTCAAGGGTGACATCAATCAGAGGCTCAGCACGATGAACGAAACCAGAACTAAGAGCCACTCGATGTGATAGTCCCTTTTCAAATACTGAGTGACGGGTAGGTAAGGCGAGAAATCGACCGGCGACAGCCAACGTATAACAGTATGACGGTCGCAAGAAGAAAAAGTGACTGATACCGACGCAGGCATATCAGTCGAACGTCGAACGTAATTCTGCATGCCCGTCATTGCCCCTACCGTACTCTGCCACCTGATCTATCAATGACCTCTGATTTTATTCGGGATGGACGAGCTTTTTTATCCCCTCCTCTTCTGTTGCTGTTTGTTGACTTTTTGTTTTTTGGCAAATGATTGACACGATTACCTAATCGGGTCAGGCTCGCCACGAATCCTTTTTTCATTCACTGACGTAAATACATAATCCAAAAAAGAAACCTTGAATTTGAGCCATTACAGGATCCTATCAAGAGGGTTTTCCAAGGATACTTGGCCAATGCCTGCCCACCGCACCGTCGTTGACGGTATTGCCTACGTTCCACGATCGGGTGCTTGATACTCAACTCACTGAATGGCTCGGGAATACCAAAGGAAGGAGGCTATATTTCGTTCTCGTCAAGGAGACAAGAGTCACATTCCGCCATTGCGTGAAATGGAAGGCCAACAAATCATGTGCATTAACGATGTAGCAGTACTGATCTCTGATACCTTTGCCTCGTCGAGCATGAGACGGTACACTCGTACCTCCGAGCAATGGCGGGTCAAATTGTATACTTTCAACCTTATTCCAGACCTCGGCGGTTTCTCTGCTGCTTCCTTTTGGACCCTATCCTCCTTTGATCGTCCAAACCCACTGGTAAGCTGGAAACTATCTGACAGGTTGAAGAGCTTACCCGAAGATGATGGCCAACAATAGCAGCAAGCCACTGGAAAAGCACTCACCAAAGGAAAGTCGACCGTAGCGCAAGACAGATAACTAAGTTCCTGAACGGTTTGTTTCTTTCAGATGGAAACTCCGTTTTGGAAAAGCCTGAACCTGACGATCAGGAACCATAAGAACGAGCGTTTCATTAAGGCAAGTAATATATTGAGTATTAAAGAGAAAGGAGGTTGTAGTGTTTGATGATAGGAAATGGCAATTGTAAAACGAGCGGAAATTCGGAAGGGACTTGAATCAGTTGCGTTAGTACCCATGTCTCCTAAAATTTCAGCGAACGCACTCCGTCTATTAGATATAAGTAGTGCTCGGAGCAACAGACTTATAAATGGAGTACTATTGGAGCACAGTGAGTCGACGAGTGATGCGACTGACATGTGACGCATGCACACTTACTGTAGTCTGTCCACCGCAGTACTGGAAGCGATCGGCGGTACAAGACTAGAAAAAATATAATGAGCGACTCAGTAGCGCATCCGCTAACATCCAGATACCTTGTTACACGATGAGTCGTCGGCAGGCGTCGACGGAAGGACGTCACCGCAGGCTGTAGACGAATGAGATGCAGCAAAGGATACGGATACTCGACATTACCGCAAACCTATCGATGATGCAATCAGCACAAGGGGGAGATCTCGAGTACGATCATACACACCTGTCGTTCCTGAGTCGAGCCTCCAAAGGTCTGGGTCGTGGAGGAGATAGCAGCCACTGGTTTCCCCATTGCGAAACAGAAGCCAGTGCACTTTCCGACATCCATTCGATAGAAGTCAGTTACATCCATTACAGGCGTGACGTAGGCGGGGCCATATGCTCTGAGTATCTCGTTCAGGGAACATAAGTGGGTGACAACGGAGGTATAACGTACGAATAACATCCTTGATTCTGCCATACATTGGAGGCGACGGGACTCGTCAAGGGAACTTGATCAGATGGTTTGTAATAAACGGAGACCTATTGGAAAATGAGCGTCTGATTTTCACTGTTCGGGAAATGGCTCTACTTACACCACCCCCTGAGCCGCCACACATCTGCTTATCATCGCCTTTGCAGGGCTAATGAAGGGTTAGGTTTTTATCAGATGATCGATCAAAGGATGAATTACTGTGGTGCATGTGGTGGCCTCCGTCACCGAGTAGGTAGAGGTGCAAGCTATCATCGTATTTAGTATTCTTCGCCTTCAATGAGACATTCCACTAACTGCAAGCCTGAGCAAGAAAGTTAAAATAGTCAAATACTAGTGCCAACGACTCAATCAGCTTACCCATGGCGACAACACCGCGACAGAGGCGCCCACACCATCACAATAGCTCGTGCACATTTGAATTGTCATCGAGTCGAAATGAGAGATATCGACTGTCGCCACCGTATAGGGCAATGAACTGTAAATACAAATCATTAGCATTACATCGTGTGGTTCAAAACGCAACCTACCTTCGGCACCCAGCTGATACCCATGGAGCCCATGGATCCCCAACAGTCGCTGGTTTTTGTTCATACACATTTAGCTAGCGATATCAATCAGCTTAATCCTAATATTTCTGAGATCGTTACGCTACCCTATTAGCGCCTCCGCAGAGGTGAGTAGAGTCTCCAGAGCATCTCATAATGCAGTTATCGGTTGCTGAAGTGGGTGGAAGAGCTGCACCGCAATCTGTCCGGCGCATTAGCAGTCCTCTAAGCGGCGTCAATAGGTCAGAGGTAGCTTACAGCATTCTGAACCATACTCTACTCCCGCAACAGTATATCCTGCGTTAGCACAAGTGTCAATGCAGGTTTCAACCGTCATCGGGACCGTGACGTCGACTCCCGTCAGAACACGTGATTGAACCGAATCGCTGCACCCTTCTTAGCTCAGAGCTTCGTTTAATGGAGATATAACTCACACGTAGCATCCCTTGCTACTCCAGTCCTTGTATGTCTCCAAAACCGTTGGCGCAGTCGACAGATCCGAGTTAGTATACCTGTAGACGTTGAGCTATTCGGAGATACATCAGATGACGATTCGTTAAATTTATCAGAGACGTTGAATTTACCCTATTTGGACCTCCGCAAAGGGTAGTCGCGTCTCCAGAGCATGCCTCATGTCGAGAGTGAGATTAAGAACGAGAACAGAAGGAGGGCCGGACGCACCATAGTGCAACCATCCGTAGCAACGGTACCGGAAGAGCCGATGGATCTCCCACAGTCTGGTCATACCGGAGAACATGAGGAAATGAAATGCGGATGGTAGCGAAAACTTACAGCATTCCTATTGAACGGTTAATATCTGCAATCGTTCTCGTTTATGGTCACTTACATCACCATACTCGACACCTGCGTATTCGTATCCCTGTTGGAAGCATGCATCCATGCACTGTGGGGCCGTCAATCCACCATCGAGGTAGAGTCGTAAACCTAAGGCACGGTTCCCCGTCTCGTCACTAAGATATGATGAGCACCTTCCTCTCGATATAAGGTTTCTTCTCTCACGTGTAGCAGTCTTGGTAAGTCCAACCAGGGCTGGCTGGGGCGACAATTGGAGATGATGAAGTAGTCGAGGGAAGCGTCTTAGTGTAGTGGAATACGTTGAGCTACGAAAAAAAGTTAGGTCGCGTCCTGAAATGTTGAGTCTCGACAAGACGCGTACTCTGTTTCCACCTCCGCAATTCTGATCATTCGCTCCCGAGCAAGGCTAGAGTTTTTTATCAGCACTGGAGGTTATGTTAAGCAGATTGAGTGTACCATATTGCAACCACCCGTGACTTCGGATCCAGACGAGCCAATGGAGGCTCCGCAGACTGCAGGGATTTGAAATAAATAAGTGATGTGCCAAAATGAACACCTTCAAGATACTAACAGCATTCCTATATCAGATATGTGAGCGATAATTTCTCGATCAGCCACTGGTGGCACGTACATGAGCGTATTCTACACCGGCATAGGGGAAGCCTTGAGCAAGGCATTTGGCCGTGCACTTCTCAATCGTCATATCACCGTCAACGAAAACCTGAGTAGGAAGCGCTCGATCCCCGACAGAGTCACTGCCTCCGATTAGAATCGTATAAATCGAATCGAGTAGAAGATACATACGTGTAGCAGCCTTGGCCAGACCAGTCACCGTATGATACCACACCGGCTGTGACAGTAGGGACAGAGTTTTGGTAAAGGAGAAGCTGTCGAATAGGAGATGAGTACCTATGCACATAAGCATACGGACAAACTCTTACTCTATCGCCCGCTCCACAGTAGTGTAACACGTCACCATCGCATAGCTATGGATTGTCAGCAAGGAGCTCCAGGGCGGTCAAGGCCGAGGCATCGACTCACTGCGTTGCATTCTCCGATCGGGGCCGAAGACAAAGTTGCGATATCGATCCCGTTGGCGCAATCTATATGACAACTCTTAGTATTTCTGAAGCTTGAAATTGAGGAAACAACTGACAGCATTCCTATGAAAGAAGGCGTCAATAAGATACAGTGGCTATTGGAAGGAACGGTCAAATGGTGCTTACGTGCATGTACTCCAGACCAGCGTACGAATATCCAAGCGAAGAACATTTATCGAGACAACGTTCGGGAGTGAATGGGGCATCCATAGGAGTATACGTGGGGACAATCCGAGCCGCGATGCTATCACTGTGAAAGGAGATATTTGAGCAGGAGGGTCGCAACCGAGCAAGGGGACATACACGAAGCATCCTTTAGAGCTCCAGTCCCCGTGAGACTCGAGGACGGTGGCCCCCTTCGCCCAGACAGTCATCCGGACGGGACCACCGCAAACTTCGGCACCATTTCCGGTGCACATATAGTTGCATTCCTCGGCAGGTGCAAGATCTCCGAAATGGAACTCATTGTCACACCCTTGTTCAAGTCAGTATATGCAGATAACGACGATAACCGCTCGAGTCTTACAGCATTCCTGATTCATTGGTCAGATGTTGACGACGAACATGGAAGTGAGATGAGACTTACCCTGCTCCATTCGGTCGCAGCGATAGAAAATCCAGCTTGGTCACAGAAGTCTTTGCAGGCATCGTTCGTCATTGTATCTGACGCGGTCGTTGCTCCTGGGAGTGCGCGCGTACCCACATTGTCACTGATGGGTGTATTAGTTAGTAAGAGAGGTGAAGTAACGTTAGAAGTGTGAAATGAGCTGACTCACGTTCGACAACCGGCAGCTACCCACTGGTCTCCACTCCCTCGACGAGCATGACCGCGATGACCAACGGCATCAGCGACTCGACGATGATTACTCGTACTGCGTTTGGAAACTGTAGCAGATGGCTAATGAAGAGAGATCAGTTGAGATCCGCAGGGAGGGTTGGAGACCTACAGGCTCGAAAAGTAAGGCATTAGCAGTCAAAACGAATGGCACGAGTGCCACCAACGAGGACGAGATCATGATCGTTGGAAAAGCACCAAATTTGACGAATCAAAGAACGGAAGAGGGTAAGTATGGCAGGAACCTTGCATAAGGAACGTCGACCGGTTTTTATACACCTTGCAGCCGGTAGCTAGCCGATCACGACAGGCGTTCTTTGACAACTTGGACAATTTAAATGGAGTGCCTGCGCCCTGAGGATGCCCAGGGGTTTCAAAAAGTACGCGGATTGACACAGCACAAACATTCTCGTCCTAATGCCCGGGGAAGTCATAGTTGCTGCTATTAGCGGAAGTTGGTTTTCAAAGGATATTAGTTGGCCGGGGTCCATGCTCCGCGAGGCGGTATCCCCTTGCAGCAGAGGACAGAGGGCGACTGTCGAAAGCCTGTCAAGCCAAAGTGTAGGTATAAGATACGACCACCTAGATATCATAGAATCAAAAAAAAATTAATGTTTTACTCACCCCTGGACCCACTCCTCCCGTTGGACGTTGGCAGCTCGGCGTTGCTCGTAGTCTCTACTTCCGTTTACCATCATCACTCTCCTCGCTAGAAACCAGTACTTTGGTTTTTATTTCGTGACTTAGCGTGGCGGACATGTCGAATCGCCGGAATATTTCTGTTGTATCGATCTGCCAGACCTTGAAAAGCGGAAGAGAGTACTGCCGAGCTCCCTGCCGAACGCCAAATTATGAAAGGTCCGTCCTGCCTTTGGAACTATATGTGTCTATGGCTCAAAGTGAATGGAGCGGTCGAGAACACGTTCGGCAACTAGCGCTCATTGTTGACTCTTGACGACCCGATCGACCTGAATGAACCTTGGGACGTAACGAAAGCCTCGAGCTCGCCAAAAGCTTGGGTATGTGCTACTCCTCGTAACACAAATATGAATGGTGTTCATTGTATGCAGTGATGCGAGACAAGGTGGTTGATGTTGAGAATGGTAAGAGGCAAACTGAACGTCAACTTTATCCCCTGACTCTCCCACTTCTATGAGTTCACAAAGGGCTGGCGCAAAAAACAGTTTGAATAGATTTCATCAACTTCTCATGGACATATTCGGTGCAAAGGAATGCTTTCTCACCCTATTCTGCGCTCTACGTGGGTTGAGTTAGTTCTTGTTTACAAAGCCGACGCACTCAACGATTATGTCTAACATCCTAGACCTGAGGCCAGACGATAACCAGGGTTATACAAGGTCAAATCTCGTCAAATTATAACAAGGGATTGCGCGGATAAGTATGTGAACAATCAGCAATCGAGTGTTTTTGAGGGAAGAAAGAATATATAAAGAGTTAGACAAGCAAAAGATAACGTTTATATAGCATATGTGTCCGAAACATGCAGTTGACATCGCAAAAGGAAGGCCGAAGATGAGGAGGAGTGCCAAAATGCGAATAAGTAATGTTGGGTGGATGAATAGTAACTATTGACCTCAACCGGCCAACGAGCTTTTTCATGCCGTTGAACGAGCATAACTCGGTCAATTTGATTCGTTACACGTTGACCGGCAGGAGAAAGCTTATGAGCTTTTGGCGGCACGTATGGATGGAGATGGAGGGAGACGACTGATACACTAAGTAAGTAGCATGAGAGCTAAGGGTGAGCTATCATGTGTAATGGGACATGACAAACCAATTGCTCACCCTCTTTAAAGACTATTGACTTCTGATTGGGGTATTGAGATACTTCCAAACAACTGGGTATGCTAGACGAGCCGCCTCCTCTTTAGCCGATGCCTTGCTCCTTTGCAGTGTATCGTTGTAAATTCTGACGTTTCCAAAGCAAAACGTAGCAGTATGATAATCATGGCCATTGAGGACAGTCGTTTGCTCGGTCCAATAGTAGTGGTCCCGTTCCCGGTAGCCGGCGCTCGAGAGGAGATTTTGGAGACCCACTCGGTGGTTTGGAGCTGACATTGTTCAGTTTTGGTGTTGCAAGGAAATCAAACACAAAGGATCTTGGATCTTGGTGAGGAAACCTTTCTTACTGAGGGAATGAGGAGAATTTCCTCGACTTTTATATGGTGATCCGCGGCTGTGACAACGAGGAGTTTGCTTGTTGAATATACTGGCAGCTTCTTCCTGGTTAGTGCAGAGGAATTAGAGAGGAGTCGCCCCTCAGGAGGTCGTCGACGAAATTCTGCAGAAAAGCGGAAACGGATGCATTGGAATTGAAGAGAGCTCTGTCCTTGAAGGAATAACCTAGCCAGGTTGGCTAGTCCGACCCGGATTGCTGGTTGAGAATCTGATCGGACGTCTTTCTCTCTGGTGTGGTCAAATCTTCTAGAGCCGCCCTATTTTTGCACTTAAAATACTATTATATTAGTATATATTGTCCCAAGTGTCATCTAGTTTGGTTATTCTAACCTTTTGCGGGAAAGAAGCGTTGGGAAGATGTGCCTGGTTAAGAGACGGTGCAGAGAAAAGGTCATGGCCTTAGCTTGACAGTGCATAGCGCGTCACTCCTCTTCTGATAGTGATATTAGATGCTTCGAGAGACGGTTTGAGGATGCAAATAGTCGAAAGGCGACGGTCAAATTGGTCCTTCTGTAGCTGAAACGCGTCATGTTGGGAAGTGAGGACGCAAGATGGCTTGTCAACTGCCATTCTCCTTCCCCAAAAGACTTTATAGCGCCAACACCGTTAACTGGGTGATGAAAATTGCACTTCAGAATCACTCAGAGTTGTCTTGGGAGGTCGTCCCGTGCCAAATGAGGGCGTCACCGGCCACAGCGAGAGGCGGCTCATCACCGGATTGGACAGCGACCGGTATTTGATGTCTTTTGGAAATAGAAAGATCTCGTATATAGCTATAGACAGGACTACGTCCGGGTACAACAAGCGCTCTGCAAGAGAATCAGCTCCTATCCCACACCAATCAACGGAAAGCATGGATATACTACGACTCACAGTAATAATTTACCAATCTATATGAGTATAATTAAACTATTTCAGTGTTCCGTTCTCCAGTTCAAGCGCCTTTCGCGTTGTACTTCAGCTGTTGTAAGTCAGATATTCCCTTCCTTCCCTCTTCAATAGCACTTAAGGATGCCCAAGTGACAAGAGTGGCGACTATAGGTGCTCCAGCAAACATCCAATCGATGCGAGTGCTCGTCAAAGCCGAAAGCAACGGATAGAGTCCAATGAGCAGCTGTGTTGGCATAAAGGACGGTATCTTGATATCATTGTTCCCGAATACTATAAAGGTTTGTTGTCGGAGGACGAACAATCCATGGGCGTGTAAAACGAGATGGAGCAGGCAGAATGCTTTCGTGGCAAGGCCTCCGGTGCCCAGAAGACCCAAGATAGACAGCACTTGGCTATTTATTTCGTAGTTTTAGATTATCTTTAGTTTCAAAAGAGGGTGACGACACGTACGCAACCGCCGAGAGGGCGAGGACAACAGTACCAAGGAGGGTATACATGTTCTGCAGCTTTTCATTCTCTATATCCAGTTGATTTATGATTTCTTCTTGCTCTAATAATCGATGAAGATTATTAGATTTGCAGGTTTGAGGATCATACCAGCTCAACAATGGACATAATCGCCTTACCTTGCTCATCTAAAACGCGATCCGGAGCATCTTGATCTAACTCTGGAATATCTGTTGCAAATTTGAAAGGATTTCTCTGACGGATTTCGGCCTGACTCATGGTCGTGGTTGAGGTTCAATGTTCGCAAGGCAATGCTATTCCAATTGACTCTCGATCTCACTGCAGAGGAGAATCGGCATCTCGGAACGATAGAATGCCGACAAAGACGAGACTAAATATCGACTAGAAAATGGTGATAAAGTCCTGAATTCTGTCCCTGGCATCTTGTGCAATGCACTCGGCAATCCAAGTCAAACTTCGGATCTCCTGCTCCTTGAGCTTGAAATAACTAAAGAAGATGGAGTATTGGAACTGCTGCAAGAAAGATTGCTTGTTCAGATGGACCTCAGTCGCGAAGAAGCGATCTTCCAATGTAGCGGCGATAGCACTCGTTGGATCGTCTGGAGCATGTCCATTGGTTCCTCCGCGCGCACCAGAGGCAACCGCGGCGTCGAAGAAGTGTCTGTAATCTGAAACGTAGTCGCAGACAGCTCGAACTTGATCGATTTCATCCGCCTTGGC